>PISX010028424.1:0-21573 GCA_004024625.1 Mellivora capensis | reverse complement strand
TCTCAGTTTTTCCCCACTGAGAATGGTATTCACTGTGGGTTTTTCATAAATGGCTTTGAGGATATTGAGATATGTACCCTCTATCCCTACAATTTGAAGAGTTTTGATTGAGAAAGGATGCTGTACTTTGTCATGTGCTTTTTCTGCATCTATTGAGAGTTTCATATGGTACTTGTCCTTTATTTTGTTAATATATTGAGTCAATCTGATTGATTAGTGGATGTTGAACCAGTCTTGCAGCTCAGGAATAAATTCCACTTGGTTGTAGTGATTAATCCTTTCAATGTACTGTTGGACTCTATTTACTAGTATTTTGGTGAGAATTTTCGCACCCATGTTTATCAGGGATATTGGTCTGTAATTCTCCTTTTTGATGGGGTCTTTGTCTGGTTTTGGGATCAAGGTAATGCTGGCCTTTAAAATGAGTTTGAAAGTTTTCCTTGATTTCTATTTTTGGAACAGTTTCAGCAGAATAAGTATTACTTCTTCTTTAGATCTTTGGTAGAATTCCCCTGGGAAGCTCTCTGGCCCTGGGTTCTTATTTGTTGGGAGATTTTGAATTACTGCTTCAATTTCCATACTGGTTATGTGTTTCTTCAGGTTTCCTATTTCTTCCTGGTTCTATTTTGGTAGTTTATAGGTCTCTCAGAATGCACCCATTTCTTCCAGATTGTCTAATTTGCTGGCTTATAGTTGTTCATAAAATGTTCTCAAGATTGTTTTTATTTCTTTGGCATTGGTTGTGCCAATTGTTCCTCTTTCATTCATGATTTTATTTATTTATTTTTATTATTTTATTTTATTTTATTATTTCATTGTATTTTTATTTATTTGGGTCCTTTCTCTTTTGTTTTTAATAAGTCGGGCCCAATCTTATTAAATCTATTAAATCTTTCAAAGAACCAGCTTCTACTTTAATTGCTCTTTTCTACTGTGTTTCTGTTGTTGTTGTTTTTTTGTTTGTTTGTTTGTTTTGTTAGTTTTTTTGTTTTGTTTGATTTGTTTTTATTTCATTGATTTCTGCTCTTATCTTTATTTCTTCTGCTGGGTTTAGGCTTTATTTGCTGTTCTTTCTCCAGCTCCTAAAGGTGTAAGCTTAAGTTTTTGAGGTATTTGAGAACTTTCTTGTATCTTGAGAAAGGCTTGTATTGCTATATACTTTCCTCTTAGGATAGCCTTTGCCTTATCCCAGTGATTTGAATATTTGTGTTTTCATTTTAATTTGTTTCCATGAATTTTTAAAAATTTTCCTTAATTTCCTGGTTGACCCATTCATTCTTTATAGGATGCTCTTTAGCCTCCGTGTATTTGAGTTCTTTCCAACTGTTGTCTTGTGATTGAGTTCTAGTTTCAAAGTATTATGGTCTGAAAATATGCAGAGTTGTGTATCAGTTGAGACCTGATATTTGACCCAGCATGTGATCTATTCTGGAGAACATTTCATGTGCACTAGAGGAGAATGTGTATTCTGTTGCTTTGGGTTGGAATGTTGTGATTATATCTGTGAACTCCATCTAGTCTGGTGGATCATTCAAACCCTTTATTTTCTTGTTGATCTTTTGCTTAGATTATCTATCCATTTCAGTGAGGGGGTGTTAAAGTCCCCTACTATTATTGTATTATTGTCAATTTGGTTATTAGTTGGCTTATATAATTGGTTGTTCCCAAGTTAGGGGCATAGATATTTAAAATTGTTAGATCTTCTTGTTGGATAGACCCTCCAAGTATGATATAGTGTCTTTCTTCAGATTTCCTTAAAATCTAATTTGTCTGATATAAAGATTTCCACCTAACTTTCTTATGATGTCCCTTAGCATGATAAATGTTTTTCATCCCTTCATTTTCAATCTAAGGGTGTCTTTGGGTCTAAAATTAGTCTCTTGCAGATAGCATATCAATGAGTCTTGTTTTTTTTAATCCATACTGATACCCTGTATCTTTTAATTGGGACATTTAGCCCATTTACATTCAGGATAACTATCGAAAGATATGAGTTTGGGGCACCTGGGTGGCTCAGTGGGTTAAAGCCTCTGCTTTCAGCTCAGGTCATGACCCCAGGGTCCTGGGATCGAGCCCCACATCAGGCTCTCTGCTCTGTGTAGAGCCTGCTTCCTCCTCTCTCTCCCTGCCTGCCTCTCTTGCCTACTTGTAATCTCTGTCTGTCAAATAAATAAATAAATAAATAAATAAGAAAGATATGAATTTAGTGACATTGTTTTGCCTGTCAGGTGACTGTTACTGTATATTGTCTTTGCTCCTTTCTGGGCCATTTTATTTTAGGCTGTCTTTTAAGTTATAGTTGTGTTGTTTTTTTTAATTTTATTTTTTTTCAATTTTTTTTAATTTATTTGTCAGAGAGACAGGGAGAGAGAGAGAGAGAGAGCGAGCACAGGCAGACAGAGTGGCAGGCAGAGGCAGAGGGAGAAGCAGGCTCCCTGCCAAGCAAGGAGCCTGATGTGGGATTCGATCCCAGGATGCTAGGATCATGACCTGAGCCAAAGGCAGCTGCTGAAAAATGCTCAGTATGAAATAAATGATATAAAAAGACATATATACATTAAAGATAATAAAATTACCCCAATAAGTCCATAGTATTTTATAAGTGAAGTTGAAATATCAAATAATGGAAATATTATTGGACTCAGTGTTATAAGATAGCTAAAAGAGAAAGAATTCTCCCAAAATCTTCTGGAGTCACTGTAAATTTCATAAAAAACAGCCATGTACTATATTTGCATGCTATTTTCATTCATGAATATAGATGTGAACATTTCTAAACTGTTCAGCAAACAAAATCCAGTAATGTGTATAATAATATCATATGACAAAGTCAACTTTCTAGGAATACAATAATTTCATAACATAAAGTCCATTGATATTCTTTATCACTTTATTAATTAAAGTGGGATATTAATCTGGAGAGATGTAAAAAGTATTATATGGTCTATTTCAAAACACATTTGTTTTAAAAACCTGAAAAGGAATAGTAAGATTTCTTTTACATGATAGAGATTGTCTGCATGTCACGTATCATGCCTACAACATTAAGTTGTAGTAACAACATCAGAAGTTGTAACTTTAAATTCAAAGATAAAAATACATTACTTCTTATATCTTTTATCAGTATAGAAATGGGAGCTCTGATCAGACCAGAAGACTAACACATAAATAACAGGAAGAAAATGTCAAAGAAAGAGATAAATCTGTCATTAATTGAATACAGTATGATTTCCCATATATAAATAGAGGTATTTAAAGGCAAACATATAGCATAAAATTCAGCAATTTTGCTTGATATAAGATCAATACATAAAAATTAATTAAATATTTTTATCAGCTCATAGAATATATCCTTTTAAGTCTACGGCCATACCACCCTGAACGCGTCCGATCTCATCTGATCTTGGAAGCTAAGCAGGTTCAGGCCTGGTTAGTACTTGGATGGGAGAATATATCCTTTTAAGAGTCCTACATGTAAAGATAATGAAATAAAATCTCCTAGGAATAAATCTAATAAGATCTGTGCATAACCTTAATTGAAGAGGAATGAGTAATGTGTACATTGTGTATATGTATATGTGCGTGTATATATTTTTTATAAAAGATCCAAAAGTGTAAATATGTTAATTACTTTCACATTAAAATTAGATTTAATTACAATGTCTTCCAGGATATTTTATGGAACACTACAAAGAATTTCTAAATTGTATGTAAAAAATAAAGATCGAGATTATTCAAGGCAGCAGTATTATGTGGAATAACGAAAAAGGTGAAAAATAACCCACATGTCCATCAACTGATGAATAGCTAAACAATATATAATATATCCATATAATAGAATATTATTTAGTAATAAAAATAATGAAGAATTAAAATCTGCTACAACATTGATGAACCTTGAAAATGTTATATGAAGTAAAAGTAACCAGAAACAAAGACCACACATGGTATGATTTCACTTATCATTATCCATAACAGGCAAGTCTATTGAGACAGAAGGTAGATAAGTGTTTATCTATGGCTTTGTGGATTTCAAGGAATTGAATGTGATATTAGTGTTCATTTATGGCCTTTTGGGTTTCAAGGAGTTGAATGTGACTGTTACTGTTACAGGGTTTTTTAATGAGGTGCCAAAAATGTTCTAAACTTAGATTGTAGTGATGGTTGTATACCTCTGTTAATATACTGAAAATCTCAAAAGGTACATTTTAAATTGATGAATTTTATAGTATATAAATTATGAATCATAAAGATGTGAAAAAATATTAGTTACAGAATTTTGAAGAAACAAGCTAAAGTTATAATAATATGCCTTTGATACTGGGATTGATAACCCAATGAAAATAATTAATAGGCCAGAAATGGACAGATGTATTTATGAAAATTTGTTAAACAACTTAAATGGCTTTTAAATGACTGAAAAAAAAGATGGAATATTCAAAAATTATGCTTGATAAAGCATAATTGTGTCTTTCAGATAATGTACAAAAATAAATTAAAAACCCAAATTGGGAAAAAAATTAAAAATTAGAGGAAAATCATGAAAATATATTTATTATCTTATTACAGAGAAGAAATAATCAAATAAAAAAAATTACAAACCATGGAAGAAAATTCTGATAAATATATCTAATTAATATGTACAAATTTCTGGGGCGCCTGGGTGGCTCAGTGGGTTAAAGCCTCTACTTTCCGCTCAGGTCATGATCCCAGGGTCCTGGGATCGAGCCCCGCATCGGGCTCTCTGCTCCTCGGAGAGCCTGCTTCCTCCTCTCTCTCTGCCTGCCTCTCTGCCTACTTGTGATCTCTGTCTGTCACATAAATAAATAAAATCTTAAAAAAAAAAAAAAATATGTACAAATTTCTGTACAACCAAAAATACTAAAAGTGACATGATAAGCCACAGACTATAAGAAGTTATTTGCAACAAATGTATTATATGAAGGATCACTATCCAAAATTAATTTTAAAAACTACAAATAAGGAAAAGCAGTCCAATAGAAAAAAATTGTGAAAAGGTAATTAACAGAAATGAAATTCTAAGTAACAATAAAATTATGAAAATAAAAGAATAGAGAAAACAAGTTAAAACTACAGTGAGCCACCAATTCACATTCTTGTTCTGTTTTTGAATGGTGGGTTGGAGAACAGACACCATGTCTAGATGAAGATGTATATCAGTAAGAGTGTTTGTATAACTCCCTTGTTAATGTGATTACGGAGATTTATGTGTTACAGTTACTTTGAATACAATTTAGTTTTTCATATTGAAGTTGATAGTGTACATGTCCTACTGCTTAGCAATTTTACTCTTAAATACATATATCCTAGAGAATTTCTCATATATTTATGAAGAGTCACATACCTTGATTTCTATAATTCCATGAAAGTGTTTTCTGTGTATGTGTGTATACAGAAATATATGTATATATGCATGTATATAATATATTCACAATCACACAACCATATGCTCATCTGCAGAAGTATGAATAAATTGTGGTTTACTTGTACACTGAAACACTACCAGTCGGTGATTCTGGAAACACTGGAGTAACAAATGTTAACATGGAGAATTTGACAAATCTATTGGTTGAAAAAAACAAACTGGTAAAAATATATACAGTAACTAACCACTTAGATAAATATGCAAAACAAGACATATAACACATAGTTTTCACATATATTATTATATACATGAACATATGTATATATTTGATAAGATACACATACATATACTCGGGAATAATAAAATCAAATTCAGGATCTTGGTAGTCACTGGAAAGGAAGATGATTGAAACTGGTGCAACCAACAAGGGTATTAAGTATCACAACTAGGTTGATAATAAAATACTTTATTTATAAAGATGACAATGGGGCACCTGGGTGGCTCAGTGGGTTAAAGCCTCTGCCTTTGGCTCAGGTCATGATCCCAGGGTCCTGGGACTGAGTCCACATTGGGTTCTCTGCTTAGTAGGGAGCTTCCTTCCTTCTCTCTCTCTGCCTGCCTCTCTGCCTACTTGTGATCTGTCTCTCTGTTAAATAAATTAAAAAAAAAAAAGCTGACAATGAATCAGGAGTTTACTTATTTTCTCTTTATATATTTGCTATATTTAAATAATTCATAAAAAGCTTTAAAACTCAAGCTTATTAGGTATATAACATTCTACTAGTAATCGAGATTTAATGGGGATCTAGTTCTCTTTATTCTATGTATTCTTTCCAACAACACATTCTCTAAATTTTTGGAACTCTCACACTGCCCTCTAACAGTTTAAAAGTACCCTGAAGTTATTTAACAAATTTACTACTGCTACACATCTTGCTAGATATTATATAGATCATGTACTATAACACCCAGTTCCATGTGTTCAGAAAATAATATAAAGAGTTAAGAAACTTGGCAATACTTTTTAAAATTAATTTTAGTAAGAAATCATATATGATATTTTGAAATAAATTTTAGAGTAACCATGTGGGTCAAATTAGGAAATAAATTTTACTTAGGGATAATTATAAAAATAGAGAAATAGTCAAATTGAAAATCAATGTCAGGGGGTGCCTGGGTGGCTCAGTAGGTTAAGCATCCAACTTTTGATATCAGTTCTGATCTTGATCTCAGTGTTGTGAATTCAAGCCCCACATTGGGCCACACTGAGCCACACCAGGACTGGAGCCTACTCAATTAAAAAAAAAAAAAAAATCAATGTCTGCATCATGACAGCCCAAGACATCCTTCCTTTTTGTTCCTCCTTTTAACAACTGAAATTCATCATTCATCAATGAACAAAAGTGTCTTTGTGGGAATTTTTTGTGGCACCATACACCAATGAAGACAAGAGGAATCTTACTCATCTGTGCATTAGATGATAGGCAGACAGATATCAGTACAGGCTGGGGAAATATCAAGACTTTATGACCAGGCTTCATCCCCTCTCAGCTACAGACAGGAAGCTCCTAAAAAGCACTGACTTAAGCCAATAACCCAGAGGAGACAGCCTTCACAAAGTCCCTGTTTCAAGAAGAGAGATTCTAGTACTCTGTTGGAGACCAAACCCAAAACCAAAACAAGACAATGACAAAAACCCAAAACACAAAAAAGTTTGGATGCACTGGAGAAGGTAAAAGCAACTTTTCCAGCAGGTTCCATACCTCATGGTGGCACAGTGTGAGCTAAACTAGCCTGGTAACATCTCTTGTTGTGGGGAGGGAGATGGTGAGCAAGTGCTCTACTTCCCCAGCTATGCAGGATACTGCTAGAGAAAACTGTTTCTCTATCAGAGTATTGAGTTGAGATCTCCATAACTGGGAGGAGAAATTGAGGGAAAAGGCAAATACAAACATGAAAGGACACTAAAGGGATCCAGTTGTTGCTGACCATGTCCAGGACCCCAGCAGGACACCTGACCATGTGCTGTTGGGAAAACCGTATTCTCCCAAATGGCCCAGAGGCTCCCCCCAATACCACATGTGTCAAATTCACACCTTCCCTTCACTATGTGGCCAGCTCTTTTTGTGAACTTTCAAGGTAGTAGTGAGAAAGAACAAGCTCCAGTAAAGAGGAACTGGATACAGAAAACAGGCAAGGGAGTAAACTTTAACTTAAGGTGTAGCACCACCTTTGGAAAAAGAGGGATTTCCAGACATCCAGGCTTAAATATTCTGCCACAAGAGGGAGCAAAAAGCATAGGGACAGGTGTATTGATAATAAACTAGAGGAAGCCTCAGATAAGTGCAGGACCAACCAAAAGTATCTCCCCCATGAAGGCAGTTAGTAAAAATTGGGGAAGGTGACAGTTACTTCAAATATAAAAATAGTAATACAAAACTCCAAGGAACATGATGAATGAAAGAAACGTAGCATTACCAAAAGATAACAATAATTTTCCAGCAAAGAACCCAATACACAGAACTCTGCAATACATTTAAGCAGTAATTCAAAATAGTTGTCTTGAGAAACTCAGTGAGCTATAACAAACACAAAGAAAGACAATTCAACAAAATCAAGGTAAAATACATGAAAAAAATAAGAAATTTAACAAAGACTTAGAAATCATATAAAAGAACCAAACAGAAATTCTGAAGAGCTGAAGAATTCAATTACTAAAAAGAAAAATATAATATAAAATATCAGAAGCAAAATAGATCAAATAAACGATAGAATCAGTGAGTTAGAGGATTGACACTTAGAAATGACTCAATAAGAGGAGAACAATAAAAAAGGAATGATAAAGAGTGAAGAAAGTCTACATGATCATGGAACACCATTAAAAGAAAAATGTCATAATTATTAGTGCTCTATAAGGAGAAAAGAAAGAGAGGGGGCAAAAATTTCATTTAAAGAAATAGTGGCTGAGTACTTCCCAAACCTAGGGAGAGATTTAGACATCCAAATTTATGCAGTTAATAGACCTTCTCGTTATTTTAATCCAAAATGATCTTCTCCGAGGCACATTATAATAAAAATGTCAAAATCAAAGATAAAATAATCCTGAAAGCAGTAGGAGAAATAAAATTGTAACCACAAAGGAGCCCCATTAAACTATCAGGAGATTTCTTAGCAGAAACCTTACAGGTCAAGAGAAAATGGATTGACTTACTTTCAAAGTGCTGAATGTAAAAAAATAAATAAATAAATAAATAAATAAATAAAAAAGAAAGAAAGAAAGAAAAAAGAAAAGAAAAAAAATTTCTAGCTAAGAATATTTTATCTGGCAAAGTTATTCATTAGATATGAAGGAGAAGTAAAGACTTTCCCAGCCAAGGAGCTTAGAGTTTATCACCACTATTTCTCCCTTATAAGAACTGCAGAAAGAAATTCTTCAAGGTGACTTGAAAAGATGCTAATTAGTAACATGAAAACATACAAAAATATACAACACACTGGTAAAAGTGAAAAGCATATAGTAAAATTTAATAAACTCCAATTCTATAATAGAATGCTGTAATGAATACTTAGCCATAGTATAAGGTTAAAAGAAAAGAGAATTAAAAATGTCTGTATCTACTATACTTTGGTAATTAATACAAATTATGAAAAAAAAAGGAAATTATGACATCAAAAGTATAAAATGGGAGAGTATATGGATACATCATTTGTATGCAATCAAATTTAAGCTACCATCAACATAAGATGTTATATTTATAATATGCTTAAAAGTAAGCATCATGGTAACAAAAAGAAAAAAAAAACTGTAGTGGATTCAAAAAGGTGAGAAGAGTATCATAGTACAACACTACAGAAAATCACCAATTCACCAGTGCAGGTAGAAAGAGAGGATAAAAGGAATACTGGAACAGCAAAATGGCCAGAAAACATTAATTAAAAGGGCATTAATAACCCTTATATAGCAATAGTTACACTAAATATAATGGATTGAGTTTCCTAATCGAAAAACACAGAGTAGCTGTATGATGAAAAAAAAAAAAAGATTCAAGTCTATTCTGTCTGTGAGAGACTCACTCCACTTTAATGGACAATATAGGGTCAAAGCGAAGAGATGAAAAAGTATCCCATACAAGTGGAAACCAAAAACACACGAAAAAGGCTATACTTATGTCTGAAAAAATATACTTCAAGCCCCAACAGCAAAAGACTATTATATTGTCATTATAATGAAAATGGGGTTAACTTATCAAGAAGATATATCAGTGGTAAATATGCATAAACCTAACATTGGTGCACTTGCATATATTAAGCAAATACCAACTAATCTAAAGGAAACAATGGACAAAAATATAATAATAATAGGGGAATTCAATAGCCCACTTTCAGAAATGGATAGATCATTCAGACAGAAAACCAACAAGAAAACCTTGGACTTGAACCAAATGGATCTAAGAGATGTATATACAACATTCCACATAACAGGAATATAACATATATTCTTCTTAAGTGCACATGGAGAAATTTCCATATAGGTCATTTGGCCATAAAACCAGTGGATAAATTTAAGAAGATTAAAATAATACCCAGTATCTCATCTGAACACAATGCTAAGAAACTAGAATTCAACAACAAGAAGAAAACTAGGGAGAGAACCAATGTAAAAAGAAACGTCACATCCTGAAAAACCAAAGGGTCAAAGAATAAATCAAAAGGGAAATTTTAAAATATCTTGAAACAAATGAGAATTAAAATGCAACACACCAAAACCTATAGGGTGCTGCAAAAGCAGTTCTTAGAGGGAAGATTATAATGATTGAGGCATATATTAAGAAAAATGAAAAATCTCAAATATAAACCACACTTATTTTCAAGGAATTATAAAATTAAAAGAACAAATTAAGCCCAAAAATAGCAGAAAGAAGGAATCAAGTAAGGTCAGAATTGAAATAAAGACCAGAAAAACAATAGAAGATCAACCAAAAACAAACAAACAAACAAAAACAAAACAAAACAAAACAAAAAACCACCTAAAATCTGATCTATTGAATAGAAAGCAAAATTGACAAAACCTTAGGTGGATTAACTCAAAAAGTTGGGGGGGGGGTCCAAATGAGTAAAACCAGAAGTGGAAAAGGAGAAATTACAACTGATATCACATAAATACATAGAATTTTAAGAGACAACAATGAACAATTTTATGTCAACAAACAAGATAAACCAGAATAAATGAATAAATTCTTATATACACATAATCTACCGAGACTAAGTCACGAATAAATAGAAAGTCTGAGCACACCAATAGTAAGTAAGGGGATTAAAATAGCAGTCAAAAAATTTTTAACACAAAAAAGCCCAGGAATAAATATTCTCAATTATGGATTATGTATATATTAAAAAAAAGATAAAATGTCAATCCTTTTCAAAGTCTTCTAAAAAAACTGAGGAGAAGGTAACACCCCTAATATCATTTTACAAGGCCAGTCCTATCTTAGTACCAAAGCCAGATAAGAATATTATAAGAAAATAACAGAATAATATCCTTAATAAATCTGAATGCAAAAATTATCAATAAAGTCTTAGCAAATTGAGTTAAGCAGCACATTAAAATAATCACACACCATGATCAAGCCAGATTTATCCCTGGAATCCAAAGATTGTTCAGCATTCATGTATCAATCAATGTGATGCATTTCCATAAATAGAATGAAAAATAGAATTCATATGATTATCTTAAGAGATGAAGAAAAAATTGACAAAATTCAAGATATTTTCATGATAAAGAATCTCAACAGGATGGATATACAAGGAAGATTCCTCAACATATAAAGTCTCTTTGTCATAGACATAGTGAACATTATATTCAATGATGAAAGTCTAAAGTTTGCTCCAAGATTTAGAAAGATAAGGGTGTCCACTATCACCACTCATATTCATCATAGTACTAGATATCCTAACTATAGCAATCAGGCAAAATAAAGAAATTTAAAAAAAACTCAAATTTGAAAGGAAGAAGTAGAATTATCATTATTTGGAGAAGATATAATATTTTATGAGAATCCTAAAAGCTCAGCCATGTATCTATTGGAGGTAATCACAAATTTTATAAAGTGGTGGGATATAAAATTAACATAGAGAAATCAGTTGAATTTTATACAATAACAACAAAATATCTAAAAATTAAAAAAAAAAAAACTTACCCATTCATAGTGCAATCAAAAACAACATAACACTTAGGACAAATTTAATCAAAGAGGAGAACTGAAAAATATATGTCTTTGATGAAAGAAACTGAAGAAGACACATATAGAAAGAGATCCCATGTTCATGGATAGGAAGAATCAATGTGTTGTGTTTTTTTTTTTTAATCTGAATTTTTTTTATTTAATTTTTTTTCAGTGTAACAGATTTCATTGTTTATGCACCACACCCAGTGCTCCATGCAATATGTGCCCTCCATAATACCCACCACCAGGTTCCCCAAAACTCCCACACCCCTCCCCTTCAAACACCTCAGATTGTTTTTCAGAGTCCATAGTCTCTCATGGTTCATCTCCCCCTCCAATTTCCCTCAACTCCCTTCTCCTCTCCATCTCCCCATGTCTTCCGTGTTATTTCTTATGCTCCACAAATAAGTGAAACCATATGATAATTGACTCTCTCTGCTTGACTTATTTCACTCAGCATAATCTCTTCCAGTCCCGTCCACATTGATACAAAAGTTGGGTAATCATCCTTTCTGATGGAGGCATAATACTCCACAGTGTATATGGACCACATCTTCCTTATCCATTCATCCTCTGAAGGGCATGTTGGTTCTTTCCACAGTTAGGCAACCATGGCCATTGCTGCTATGAATGTTGGGGTACCGATGGCCCTTCTTTTCACCACATCTGTATCTTTGGGGTAAATACCCAGTAGTGCAATTGCAAGGCAATAGGGAAGCTCTATTTTTAATTTCTTAAGGAAGCTCCACACTGTTCTCCAGAGTGGCTGCACCAACTTGCATTCCCACCAACAGTGTAAGACAGTTCCCCTTTCTCCACATCCTCTCCAACACAGGTTGTTTCCTGTCTTGCTAATTTTGGCCATTCTAACTGGTGTAAGGTGGTATCTCAATGTGGTTTTGATTTGAATCACCCTGATGGCTAGTGATGATGAACATTTTTTCATCTGTCTGATAGCCATTTGTATGTCTTCATTGGAGAAGTGTCTGTTCATATCTTCTGCCCATTTTTTTATGTGATTATCTGTTTTGTGTGTGTTGAGTTTGAGAAGTTCTTTATAGATCCTGGATATCAGCCTTTGTCTGTACTGTCATTTGCAAATATTTCTCCCATTCTGTGGGTTGCCTCTTTGTTTTGTTGACTGTCTCCTTTGCTGTGCAGAAGTCTTTGATCTTGAGGAAGTCCCAAAAGTTCATTTTTGCTTTTGTTTCCTTTGCCTTTGGTGACATATCTTGAAAGAAGTTGCTGTGGCTGATATCGAAGAGGTTACTGCCTATGTTCTCCTCTAGGATTCTGATGGATTCCTGTCTCACATTGAGGTCCTTTATCCATTTTGAGTTTATCTTTGTGTACGGTGTGAGAGAATGGTCAAGTTTCATTCTTCTACATATAACTGTCCAAATTTCCCAGCATCATTAATTGAAGAGACTGTCTTTTTTCCACTGTATATTTTTTCCTGCTTTGTCGAAGATTATTTGACCATAGAGTTGAGGGTCCATATCTGGGCTCTCTACTCTGTTCCATTGGTCTATGTGTCTGTTTTTATGCCAGTACCATTCTGTCTTGGTCATCACAGCTTTGTAGTAAATCTTGAGATCAGGTAATGAGATGCCACCAGTTTTGTTCTTCCTTTTCAACATTTCCTTAGGAATTCGGGGTCTCTCTGATTCCATACAAATTTTAGGATTTTTTGTCCAGCTCTTTGAAAAATACCGGTGGAATTTTGATCAGAATGGCATTAAAAGTATAGATTGCTCTAGGTAGTATAGACATTTTAACAATGTTTATTCTTCTGAACAAAGAACATGTAATGGTCTTCCATCTTTTTGTGTCTTCTTCAATTTCTTTCATGAGTGTTCTGTAGTTCCTTGAGTACAGATCCTTTACTTCTTGGTTAGGTTTATTCCCAGGTATCTTATGGTTCTTGATGCCATAGTAAATGGAATTGATTCTCTAATTTCCCTTTCTGTATTTTCATTGTTAGTGTATAAGAAAGCCACTGATTTCTGTACATTGACTTTGTATCCTGCCACGTTACTGAATTGCTGTATGAGTTCTAGTAGTTTGGGGGTGGAGTCTTTCAGATTTTCCATATAAAGTATCATGTCACCTACGAAGAGAGAGAGTTTGACTTCTTCCTTGCCAATTTGGATACCTTTTATTTCTCTTTGTTGTCTGATTGCTGTTGCTAGGACTATGTGGAACAAGAGTGGTGAGAGTGGACATCCTTGTCGTGTTCCTGATCTCAACGGGAAGGCTGTGAGCTTCTTCCCATTGAGGATTATGTGTGCTGAATTAAAAATTCATTGATAGATTTTATGAAGTTCAGGAATGTTCCCTCTATCCCTATACTTTGAAGCGTTTTAATCAGGAACGGATGCTGGATTTTGTCAAATGCTTTTTCTGCATCAATTGAGAGGACCACGTGGTTCTTCTCTCTTCTCTTATTGATTTGTTCTATCACATTGATTGATTTGTGAATGTTGAACCACCCTTGTAACCCAGGGATGAATCCGACCTGGTCATGGTGGACGATCTTTTTAATGTGCTGTTGGATCCTGTTTGATAGCATCTCATTGAGAATCTTAGAATCCATATTTTCAGTGACATTGGTCTGAAATTCTCCTTTTTTGTGTGGTCTTTGCCTGGATTGGGGATCAGTATAATGATGGCTTCATAAAAAGAGTCTGGAAGTTTTCCTTCTGCTTCAATTTTTGAAACAGCTTCAGGAGAATAGGTGTTATTTCTTCTTTAAAAGTTTGGTAGAATTCCCCAGGGAATCCGTCAGGCCCTTGTATTTTGGGAGGTTTTTGATCACTGCTTCAATCTCGTTACTAGATATTGGTCTATTCAGATTGTCATTTCTTCCTGGTTCAATTTTGGGAGTTTATATTTTTCCAGGAATGCATCCATTTCATCCAGGTTGCTTAACTTATTGGCATATAACTGTTGATAATAGCTTCTGATGATTGTTTCTACTTCCTTGGTGTTAGTTGTGATCTCTCCCTTTTTATTCATAATTTATTAATTTTAGCTTTCTCTCTTTTCTTTTGGATTAGTGTGGACAATGGTTTGTAAATCTTATTGATTCTTTCAAAAAATTGATTCTTTCTAGTTTCATTGATACGTTCTACTGTATCTCTACTTTCTACCTCATTGATCTCTGCTCTAATCTTGATTATTTCCCTTCTTGTGTGTGGAGTTGGCTTAATTTGTTGTTGATTCTCCAGTTCTGTAAGGTTTAGAGACAGCTGATATATTCTGGATTTTTCAATTTTTTTGAGGGAGGCTTGGATGGCTATATATTTCCCCCTTAGGACGGCCTTGCTGCATCCCAAAAGTTTTGGACCAAAGTGTCTTCATTCTCATTTGTTTCCATGAACTTGTGTAAGTTCTTCTTTGATCTCCTGGTTGATCCAAGCATTTTTAAGCAAAGTGGTCTTTAGCTTCCAGGTGTTTGAGTTCCTTCCAAACTTTTCCTTGTGGTTGAGCGCCAGTTTCAAAGCATTGCAATTTGAGAATATGCAGGGAATAATCTCAATCTTTTGGTATTGGTTGAGCCCTGATTTGTGACCCAGTATGTGGTCTATTCTGGAGAAGGTTCCATGTGCACTCGAGAAGAATGAGTATTCTGTTGTTTTAGGGTGGAATGTTCTGTATATATCTATGAGGTCCATCGGGTCCAATGTGTCATTAAATGCTCTTGTTTCTTTATTGATTTTCTGCTTGGATGATCTGTCTATTACTGAGAGTGGCATGTTAAGATCTCCTACTATAATGTATTCATATCAATATGATGTTATTTTGATTAACAGTTGGCTTACGTAGTTGGCTGCTCCCATATTGGGGGCATAAATATTTACAATTGTTTGATCATCTTGGTGGATAGTCCCTTTAAGAATGATGTAGTGTCCTTCTGTATCTCTGACTACAGTCTTTAGTTTAACATCTAATTTATCTGATATGAGAATCGCTACCCCAGCCGTCTTTTGAGGCCCATTGGCATGAAAGATGCTTCTCCATCCCTTCACTTTCAGTCTGGGTGTATCCTTAGGTTCGAAATGGACCACTTGTAGACAACATATGGATGGGTCCTGTCGTTTTATCCAATCTGCAGCCCTGTGTCATTTTATGGATGCATTTGGGCCATTCACATTGAGAGTGATTATTGAGAGATACATTTTTATTGACATTGTGTTACCTGTGAAGTCTTTGTTTCTATAGATTGTCTCCATATATTTCTGTTCAATGATATTCTTAGGATTTTGTCTCTTTTATAGAACCCCCCCCTTAATATTTCCTGCAGTGTCAGCTTGGTAGTCGCATATTCTTTTAAACCTTGCTGGTCTTGGAAGCTCTTTATCTCTCCATCCATTTTGAATGTCAGTCTTGCTGGATAAAGTATTCTTGGCTGCATGTTCTTCTCATTACTGCCCTGAATACATCCTGCCAGCCCTTTCTGGCTTGCCAGGTTGCTGTGGACAGGTCTGATTTTATTCTGATGGGCTTTCCTCTGTGCATAAGGAATTTCTTTGTCCTAGCTTCTTTCAAGATCTCTTTTCTACAATTATGATTCATCATTTTCACTATCAGGTGTCTTGAGGTGTTTCTAGATTCTATGATCTTGGGGGGAGACCATTCTGCCTCTAGTGCATGAATGCTGGTTCCATTAATGAGACTGGGAAAATTTTCATGGAGAATTTGTTCTACCATATCTTCTAGTCTTCTTTCTTTCTCCTCCCCCTCAGGGATTCCAATAATTCTGACGTTGGAACATTTCATGGCATCATTTATTTCCCTAATTCTGTTTTTGTGGCTTCTAAGCTGTTTGTTCCAGGCTTCCTCCTGATCCTTTTTCTCTATCTGTTTGTCTTCCATATCACTAATTCTATCTTCTGTCTCAGTTACCCTAGGTTTTAGAGAATTTAGATTAGATTGGAATTCATTGAGAACACTGTGAACATCATCCTTGGTGGCTTTCACTTCTGCCCTGATCAATTCCATTTTGTCATCATGGCTTTCTCCAACCTAACTGTTGCATGGATAATTGTTAGCCTGAATTCCCTTTCCAACATACTGTCTAGGTCCATAATCATTAGCTCTGTTGCAGAAGGCCCAGTCTCTGAATTTTTCTTCTGTTGGGCATTCCTCCTCCTAGTCATTTTGGTGAGAGATGGCTGAATGGATGTGTATCTGAATGTATTGACCATGGTGCAGGCAAGGTCAATGTATTGACCAGGCACACCCTGGAACACTTCTGAGCATTCAAAAGTCCCCACCCAAAAGAAAGGAAAAAGAAAAGAAAAAAGGAGAGAGAAATAGAGGGAAAGAGAAAGATAGGATTAAAAAAAAAAAAGATAAAATAAAAGAGAAGGCCCAGTCCAAATGGGCCCCAAGGTAAGATTTATGAAGTATACAAACAAAAACAGACAAACAAAAAGACTGACAAAAGTAGATGACAAGAGAAAATGAATAAATATATAAAAACAAAACAAAACAAAAAAAGAACCTCGTTAATAAGAACCCCAAGTATAAGTTTTATATACTATCAGGACAAAAACAAATACACAGAAACACTGGTGGAAGAAAAAGATGGGAGAGTCGTTATGAATTATCAGTGGGTGAGAAAGGTTATTTTGATTCTTCCTGGATGTATCTTGATATCTTTGTTAAAGGACTCAGCTTTCCTAAGATAAAGGGAGATTAAAACTGGTTTACCTAGAGGGGTAACATTGATTGGGGAAAGGGGATTATCTTAAAGTTTAACTCTATATGAATATTTAAAAAAAGAAAAAAAGAATAAACTAAACTAAAATTAAATCAAATTAAAAAAATAAAAAATAGAAAAGCAAATGAAAAACACAGGTATATGTATCAAAAAGTTCAGGTTAAATGGTTAATATGGAATTTGATGTACTGGACATCTCACTGTGATGGTATATAGGTAAAAATCATATATATACATATAACCAGAATTTTGGGAAAGAATTAAAAATAAAAGTTGTATCTATGAAGTAGTGGTGGTTGTCCTCTTGTCTTTTTTTTTTTTTTTTCCATTGGTTTTCTTGGGGAGGGGCCTGCTGTGTGCGTTTTTGGGCAATATGCCTTAGAGTTAAGTCCTCCTGCCCCCATCAAGAAAGTGGGCTGTGAGGAAACCGGTTTTTCAGGCTTGTGTTCTCTGGAGGTTTTTTTGTTTGTTCGTTCATTTGTTTTCTCTCCCCTTTGCAGTTTTTGATGGTTTGGGGAGGTTTAGAGGAAAGTAAACTGCATCCAGAACTCCCTCTCAGAGAGAAACCTCATTCTGTTCCCCTATGGGTGCTCCAGAGCACATAAATTCCCCCTGGGCTGCTGGCAGAGCATGTTCCCAGTCACGTTCTCTGGGGTCACAGGAACTCCCACTTATACCCAAAACCATGATAGCCACAGATATCTGGGCAGCTCCAGACCACCAGAGAGGTCCCAAGCAGGGATAGCACGCTGAGATTTTCCTGTTGGCCCGGGATGGGAGTGCTCAGACTCTCCGGGGTCCAAGAGAGCGCCAGCTGGAGCCTGCATGCACCTCTCTCAAGGGGGGCATGTGGGCGTGACTCAGACTCTGGTCACACAGCACACTCATGGAGAATACAAAAAGCTGTGGTTCTGCTGGCTGACAAGTCTCTCTCTCCCTCACGGGAGCCACCGCCCAGACACTCTTAGGCATGCTGGAGTCTCAGGGACCAAGAGCTGGCTTCTTCGCCACACTGTCTTGCTCAGCACCACCAATGGCTGTCCTGGATCTGGGGACTGAAGCCCCTGTCATTAACCACCCTGATTCCCACAATTTTCTCCCACAATCCTTTTCTCTTTTTGAAGGCTTTCAACAAGACTCCAAGTTAATGCTGGTCCCCAGTTGCAGGGCACTCTCGTATTGGGGTATTACTTTCCAGTGGGTTGCTTCTGGTGGGTCCCTCCCCCTTTTGTTTATCTTCTGATATCAGTCCGATGTTCCCACTCCACATTACCTGCGCACTGGTGTCTTCTGTCCCCGTAGAGATCCAGAAGTGTATAATTCTAATCTCAGGCTGATTTCATGGGTGATCAGAGTTCTTTGGTAGGTAATAAGCTCACTTTAGGGTACAGGTTGAAAAAGCATCTCCTCCTACTTCCCTGCCATCTTGTCCCTCCTTTAGAAAAGGCAGAATCAATTTTTAAAACATCTGTACTATCCAAAGCCATTATTAGATTCAATGTAATTTCTATCAAAATTACAATGATATTTTTCACATAAATAGAAGAAAAAAATCTAAAATTTGTATGGAACCAAAACAACCACAAAGAGCTAAAAAAGAAAAAAAAAAAAAGTCCCAGGAAGAAGAAAGACAGAGGTATCACACTACCTGATTCCAGTCCATGCTACAATGTTAGATCATCAAAACAGAATGATACAGACATAAAAATAGACACATAGCCTAATGGAGCAGAATAGAGCCCAAGTAAACCCCTTCATATATGGTCAACAGATATTTGACAAGAGAGCCAAGAAAACTCTATTGGGAAAGGATAGTGTCTTTAGTTAACTGTTTTGAGAAAAGTGGAAAAGCGTATGAAAAAAATAAAACTAGGCCACTGTCTTGTTCCATACACAAAAATTCAACCCAAAATGGTTTAAAGATCTGACTGTAAGAATGGAAACTATAAAATTTCTCAAAGAAAACATATGGAGTAAGCTCCTTGACCTATCTTGGCAATTTTTTTTTAATTTGATATCAAATGCAGAAGCAATAAAAACAAAAATGAGCAGGTGAGTCTACATAAAACTAAACTCTCTGCAGTAAAGGAAACCATCAAAATATGGAAAGGCATCTTATGGAATATAAGCAAATATTTGAAAGTTTTATAGCTGATCAGAGTTAATATCTAAAATATATTAAGAGAGCAAGATGATAGAGGAATAGGAGAACTAAATTTAGTCTGATCCCAGGAATTCAGCTAGATAGGCATCAAACCATTCTGAATACCTACAAACTCAATCGGAGATTGAAGGAAAGAAGAGCAGCAATTCTATGAAGAGAAAAATGACCACCTTCTGGAACTCATGTTCTATCCCTTCATTGTAGTTAAAATTATTATTATTGTATTTTGTATATATAAATAGTTTTTTCTCTCTTGAAAATGTTGAAATACAGTCTGTTCTAACAGACCAAAATATACCTAAAATCTAGTGTATGGCTTTGTTCTAGTCTTCTGCCTGATCACATCTCTCCTTTTTTTTTCTTTCTTTTTTAAACCAACTTCTTATCTTACCAATTCCTTTTAAAAACTCTTTTCTTTTTAATTTTTATCTTTAGAGTCATATTCCACCCATTCATTGTATTTACTCTTATTTTTGTGTACATATATAAGTTTTACTTTCTTTAAAATTTTGGGAGACAGTTTTTTCTAACAGACAAAAATACACCCAAAATCTAGTGTATGGCTCTGTTCTATTCTTCTATTCTCCAGTCTGATCATATTCTTTTTTTTTCCTCTTTCTCTTCCCCCTGGTTTAGTGTCTTTTCTGATCTGTTTGGTGTATATTTTTCTGGGGTTGTTGTTACCCTTTTAGCATTTTGTTCTCTCATTTATCTATTCTTTTTAGCATTTTGTTCTCTCATTTATCTATTCTTTTTAGCATTTTGTTCTCTCATTTATCTATTCGTCTCTAGACAAAATGGAGAACCTCACTTAAAAAACAAGCAAACAAAACAAAACAAAATAACAACAACAAAAAAACAAAAACAAAAATAACAAAAACAAAACAAAACAACAACAAAAAACAAACAGAAAATCAAGAGGCATTACAGACCACTAGGAACCTAATCAATACAGATATTTGTAAGATGTTAGAACTGGAGTTCAGAAAGAGGATTATAAAGATACTAGCTAGGCATGAAATAACAACAACAACAATGAAGATACAAGAGAATCCCTTCCTGGAGAAATAAAAGAACTAAAATCTAACCAAGTCAAAATCAAAAAGGCTATTAATGAGGTGCAATGAAAATTGGAGGCTCTAACAGCTAGGATAAATGAGGCAGAAGAGAGAATTAGTAATACAGAAGACCAAATGATGGAGAATAAAGAAGATGAGAAAAAGATAGCTAAACAACTAGTGGATCACGAGGGAAGAATTTGAGAGATAAGTGATACCATAAAACACACAAAAAAATTAGAATAAATGAGACCCCAAAAGAAAAAAAAGAGAAGGTGAGAAGGTATATTCAAGCAAATCATAGCTGAGAACATTCCTAATTTGGGGAAGGAAGCAGGCATCAAAATCCAGGAGGCACAGAGAATATTACTAGAGACATTTAACTACTAAAACGGAACCAGGAAGAAACAGAAAACCAAAGAGACACATAACTACTAAGGAAACTGAAGGAGTAATCTAAAATCTCCCAACAAACAAGAGCCCAGGGCCAGACAGCTTCCCAGGGGAATTCTACCAAACATTTAAAGAAGTAATAACTATTCTGTTGAAACTGTTCCAAAAATAGAAAGGGAAGGAAAACTTTCAAGCTCATTTTTTAAGGCCAGCATTACCTTGATCCCAAAACCAGACAAAGACCCCATCATAAAGGAGAATTACAGATCAATATCCCTGATAAACATGGGTGCAAAAATTCTCACAAAATACTAGCAAATAGGGTCCAACAGTACATTGAAAGGATTAATCACTACAACCAAGTGGAATTTATTCCTGAGCTGCAAGGCTGGTTCAACATCCACTAATCAATCAAATTGATTCAATATATTAACAAAATAAAGGACAAGTACCATATGAAACTCTCAATAGATGCAGAAAAAGCACATGACAAAGTACAGCATCCTTTCTCAATCAAAACTCTTCAAATTGTAGGGATAGAGGGTACATATCTCAATATCCTCAAAGCCATTTATGAAAAACCCACAGTGAATACCATTCTCAGTGGGGAAAAACTGAGA
>PISX010028423.1:0-21917 GCA_004024625.1 Mellivora capensis | reverse complement strand
TTTTGGAAAGTTAAACCAAACTGACAAACTTTTAGCTAGAAAGTGAGAGAGCTCAAATGCAATGAGGAAAGAAAGATAATTGATTCCTGTCTCACATCAAAATCCTAGAGGAGAACACAGAAAACAACCTCTTCAACCTTGGGCACTGCAACTTCTTGCAAGACATATCTCTACAGGCCAGGGAAACAAAAGCAAAAATGAACTATTGGGACTTCATCAGGGTAAAAAGCTTCTGCACAGCAAAGGAAACAATTAACAAAAATAAAAGGCAACCTACAGAATGGGAAAAGATATTTGCAAATGGCATGACAGATTAAGGTCTGGTATCCACGATCTACAAAGAACTGCTCAAACTCAACACCCAAGAAATAATGAAACCACTCAAGAAATGAGCAGAAGACAGGAAGAGTCACTCCTCCAAAGAAGAAATACAAAATACCAACAGTCCATGAAAAAATGCTCCACATCAATTGTCATCAGGGAATTCAAAACCACAATGAGATACCACCTTCCAGTAGTTAAGATGGCTAAAATTAACAGGACAAGAAACCAGAACTGTTGGCGAGGATGTGAAGAAAGGGGAACCCTCTTACACTGTTGGTGGGAATGCATCCTGTCTCAGTCACTCTGGAAAAGAGCATGGAGGTTCCTCAAAAAGTTAAAAGTAGAGCTTCCCTAAGACCCAGCAATTCCACTCCTGGGTATTTACCCCAAAGATACAGATGCAGTGAAACGAAGGGGCACATGCTCCCCAGTGTTCATAGCAGCAATGTCCACAAGAGCCAAACTGTGGAAGGAGCTGAGATGTCCTTCAAAAGAGGAATGGATAAAGATGTGGTACATACATACCATAGAATTTTACTCAGCCATCGGAAGGGACGAATGCCCACCATTTGCATCGACATGGATGGAACTGGAGGGGGTTATGCTAAGTGAAATCAATCAAGCAATGAACGACAATAATCATATGGTGTCACTCATATGTGGAACACAAGGAATAGTGTGGAGGACCACAGGGGAAGGGAGGGAAAACTGAATGGGAAGAAATCAGAGAGGGACACAAAGCATGAGAGACTCTTAATCATAGGAAACAAACTAGAGGAGAGTTAGGTAGGGGGGCGGGGTGGTTGGGTGATGGGTATTAAGGAGGGGACATATGGTGATGAGTCCTGGGTGTTACCTGCAACTAATGAATCATTAACCATTACATCAAAAATTATACCTTGGCTAACTGAATTTAAATAAAAATGTGAAAAAAAATTAAAAAAGAAAGAAACTTGAGCTATTACAAGGAATATCACAAAAATACAAAGGATCGTTAGAGAGTACTATGAGCAAGTAGAGGCCAACCCCTGGACAACCTACAAGAAATGGATTGTTGTTAGGAAAAGTTCCTAACAACAACCTAGAATGAACCATAAAGGGAAAAAAAATCTGAATAGACTGATCGCTAGTGAAAAGATTAATTCGATAATCATATCCTTCCAGGAAACAAATGCCCAAGACCAGACAGTTTCACTGAGGAGTTCCGACCAGACAGTAGAAGAAGAATTAATACCAAACCTTCCCAAACTGTTTTTTGAAAAGGAGAGAAAAGGGACACCTGAGTGGCTCAGTGGGTTAAGCCACTGCCTTCAGCTCAGGTCATGATCCTAGGGTCCTGGAGTTGAGTCCGCATCAGGCTCCTTGCTCAGTGGGGAGCCTGCTTCTCTCTCTGCCTCTGCCTGCCACTCTGACTGCTTGTGCATGCTCTCTCTCTGACAAATAAATAAATGTTTTAAAAAAATTAGAATAAAAGAGGAGAGAAGGGCATAGTCCAAACTCATTTCATGAAGGCAGCAGTACTCTGCTACCAAAACAAGACAAGGATTCTACAAGAAAAGGAAAAGCCAATATCCTTCATGAACAGAGATGCAAAAATCCTCAACAAATTATTGGCAACATCAATTCAAGAATCCATCTGGAGAATCACACAACATAACCCAGTGGGATTTATTCCAGAGATGCAAGGATGATTCAACATCTACATATATACCGATAACACACACCACCTTAACAAAATAAAATAAAAGATAAAGATCCTAGGATTTTACAATAGATGCAGAACACCTGACAAGATTCAATATGCATTTATGATAAACACTCTAAACCATCTGGGTACTGAGGGAACATACCTCAACCAAAGGCCCTATGTGAAAAGCCCACAGCTGATGTTATACTCGAGGGTGAATGCTGAAAATTTTCCCACTACCAGCAAGAACAAGAGTAAGATGGCCACACTTATCACTTTCATTCATCATCGTATTGAAAGCCCTCACCAAATCATTTAGACAAAAAACAAAACAAAACAAGATATGAAATCTAAATAGGAAAAGAAAATCATCACTCTTTGCAGATGACATGATACTATATATCCCTTAAAAGTCCACAAAAGATTAACTTTCATTATAATTAATTCTTATTATAATTAATAATTTTTATTAACAAATAAACAAATTTAAATAAATTAGAATAAACAAATTCAGTAAAGCTGAGGATACAAAGTCAATATACAGAGACCTGTTGCATTTCCTTTTTTTTTTTTTTTTTTTAAAGAATATGTTATTTGACAGAGAGAGAGAGAGAATAAGCAGAGGGAGCAGCAGAGAGTCAGGGAAAAGCATACTCCCTGCTAAGCAGGGAGCCTAATGCCAGACTCATTCCCAGAACCCCAAGATCATAACCTGACCTGAAGGCAGACACTTAACTGAGGGAGCCACCCAAGTGCCCCAACTTGTATTTCCATATACTGATACCCAATTTTTGCAAAGAGAAATTAAGAAAGCAATGGCATTGACAATAGCATCAAGCAATAAAAACCTAGGAATACAAGTAACCAAGAATGAGAAAGACATGGTACACTGAACACATGGTGGAAAAGGAAGGGAAAAATATGTGCATGTTGGTGGGTGAATGTATGTGCTAAAAATTTGGAAGATGACACAAATAAATGGAAGCATACACCACACTCATTAACTGGAAGACTTAATTAATAATGTTAACATGTCCACTGAACCCAAAGCAATCTACACTTGGGATGAAATCCCTATCTGAATTCCAATGGCATTATTCAAAGAAATAAAAGACAGTCCTAAAATTCATACGGAATCACAAAAGACCCCAAATACCCAAAACAAAAAGGAGAAAGAAGAGAGAGAGAGTCCAAGATGGCAGAGGAGTAGGACACCTTCTGGCACAAGGTATTTAGCTAGATAGCTATCAAACCATTCTGAACACCTGCAAATTCAAGGAGAGATCCAATAAAAGAATAGCTGCAACTCTACAAACAGAAAAGCGATGACTTTCCACAAGATAAGAGGTGCAGAAAAGTGAGTTCAAGCTGGGAAGGTGGGAAGATAAGCCCTGGTGGGGAGGATCCCCTGTCAGCTGGCTACCACCAGGTGCTAGGGGCAGCAGAGCACAAATTCAGAACATTTACAAGTCTGCTCTTGTGAGGGATGTCGCTCTGGTGGCTGGGCAGGGGGTGGAACCCTCGATGGGACAGTGTGGTCTCAGGCTCCTTGGGGTCCCAGGAAGACCAGGGGCGCTTGAGGGCAGCAGAGCTCCCAGGTATCAGAGAAGGGAAGCTGGCTGCAAAGTGTGAGCCCAGGAGTGGGCTCTAGCCTGAAGGTTTCCATAAACTGTGATCCACAGCAGTCTGGCCACTGCTCTTTGAGAAGGGGCCCAAGAAGTGGCACACCTGGAGAGAGCCCCCTTCTTCCCCCAGGAGGAGTGGCACCTGAGCATGTTGCAGGAGTCTGCTGGGTTGGTAGACTGCAAGCAGGGTCATGTGCCAGAGACAGAAATGCTTGGTCACAGGTCCGGTGAGCACAGAGTGCAGAAAGAGACCAGGGAGACATGAAGAATTGACTGCTTTTCTGTGAGGTCACACTGAGGAGTGGGGCCCAAGCTCTCAGCTCTGGGGCCAGAGACTGGGAGGCTGCCATGTTCACTCTCATCCCAAAAGATTGGGAACATTCCCTGCGTATTTTCAGGCCACAGTGCTTTGAAAATGGAACTCAATCACAAGAAGAAAGGTGGAAAGAACTCAAATACATGGAGGCTAGAGAGCATCCTACTAAAGAATGTATGGGTCAACCAGTCAATTCAAGATGAATTTTAAAAATTCATGGAGAATTTTTTTAAAATTTAAAATTTTTTTAAAATTTAAAAATTCATGGAGAAATTCATGGAGAACACAAGAGAATGAAAACACAACCATTCAGTATCTTTAGGATGCACTAAAGGTGGTCCTAAGAGGGAAGTATAGAGCACTACAAGTCTTTCTCAAGAACCAAGAAAGGTCTCAAATAAACAACCTGACCCTACACCAAAAGGAGCTGGAGAAAGAGTAGGATAGAAAGCCTAAACCAAGAAGGAGAAGAGAAATAATAAAGATGAGGACAGAAATCAATGAAGGATAAACCAAAAGAATAGTAGAACAAATCAACGGAACTACGAGCTGCTTCTTTGAAAAAAAAAAAAAGAATTGAAAGAATAAGATTTGATACACCCCTGACCAGACTTCTAAAAAAGAAAGCAGAAAGGACCCAAATCAATAAAATCATGACTCAAGAAGGAGAGATCACACCCAACACCAAAGAAATACAAACAAAAATAAGAACAGAGGACGGCAACTCTATGTCAACAAATCAGATGGTCTCGAAGAAATGGATGCATTCCCAGAAACATAGAAACGACCAAAACTGAACAGAGAAGAAAAGGAAACCTAGAGAGACCATTAATCAGCAAGGAAATTGAATCAGTCATCAAAAATCCCCCAGGAAACAAGAGCCCAGCACCAGATGGCTTCCCAGGGGAATTCTACCAAACATTTAAAGACCATTTAATACCTCTTCTTCTGAAACTTTTCCAAAAAACAGAACTGGAAGGAAAACTTCCAAAACTTTTTGATGAGGCCAGCATTACCTTGCTCCCAAAACCAGACAAAGACCCCACCCAAAGGGAGAAATACCACCATCCCTAATGGATATGGATGCAAAAATACTCCCCAACATACTAGCCAGTAGGATCCAACAGCCTATTAAAAGGATGATTCACCACAACCAAATCAAATTTATGCCTGGGCTTCAAGGGTGGTTGGACAACCACAAATCAATCCATGGACTCCACTACCTTAATAGAAGAAAGAAAAGAACCATAGGATCCACTCAATAGATGCAGAAAAAGCATTTGACAAATTAATGCATCCCTTCTTGATCAAAACTCTTCACTGTGGAGGGATAGAGGGTACATACCTCCACATCATAAAGGGCACATATGGAAAACCCACAGAAACTGTCATTCCCAATGGGGAAAACAGAGCTTTTCCCTCCAGGTCAGGAACATGACAGGAATACCCATTCTAATCACTGTTGTTCAACACAGTACTAGAATTCCTAGCCTCAGCCATCAGAGAACAAAGAGAAATAAAAGGCATCCGAATCAGCAAAGAAGTAGTAAAACGCTCACCCTTTGAAGACAGTAGGATACTTTCTGTGGAAAACCCAAAGACTCCACTCCAAAATTGCTAGAACTCATCCAGGAATTCTGTAAAGTGTCAGGATATAAAATCAATGCACAGAAGTCACTTGCATTTGTCTATAGCAACAATGTGACAGAAGAAACAGAAATTAAGGAGTCCATCCCATGTAAAATTGCTCCCAAAACCATATGATACTTAGGAATCCACCTAACCAAAGAGGCAAAGATCTGCACTCAGAAAACTATTCCATGCTCATGAATGAAATGGAGGAACAAACAAAGAAATGGAAAAATATTCCATGCTCATGGATTGGAAGAACAAATATTGTGAAAATTTCTATGTTATCTAGAACAACCCATAGATTCAATGCAATTCCTACCAAAATGCCATCCACATCTTTCACAGAACTGGAATAAATAATCCCCAAATTTGTGTGGAAGCAGAAAAGACCCTGAATAGCCAAAGGGATGTTGACAAAGAATAACCAAAGCTGGTGGCAACCCAATTGCAGACTTCAAGCTCTATTACTAAGCTTTAATATCAAGACAGTATGGAATTGGCACAAAGACAGACACACAGATCAATGGAACAGAATAGAGAACCAGAAATGGACCCTCAGCTCTAGGGTCAACTAATCTTCCTCCAAGTAGAAAAGAATATCCAATGGGAGGAAAAAAGTGTCTTCAATAGATGGTTCTGGGAATACCACCAGACAGCCATATGCAGAATAATGAAACTGAACCATTTCCTTATACCATATGCAAAAATAGACTCCAAATGGGTGAATGACCTCAAAGTAAGACAGGAATTCATCCAAATCCTTGACTAGAACTGAGGTAGCAACGTCTTTGACCTCAGCCACAGCAACTTCCTGCTAGACACGTCTCCAAAGGCGAGGAAAACAAGAGCAAAAGTGAACTGTTGGGAGTTCATCAAGATAGAAAGCTTCTGCACAGCAAAGGAAACCATCAACAAAACCAAAAGACAACAAACTGAATGAGAGGAGATATTTTCAAGTGACATATCAGATAAAGGGCTAGTATCCAAAATCTAGAGAGATCTTACCAAACAGCACACCCACAGAACAAATAATCCAATCAAGACATAGGCCAAAGACATGAACAGACATTTCTCCAGAGAAGACATCCAAATGGCCAACAGACACATAAAAAACTGCTCACATCCCTCAACATTAGGGAAATACAAATCAAATCCATAATGAGATACCACCTCACACCAGTCACAATGGCTAAAATGAACAAGTCAGGAAACGACGGGTGTTGGCAAGGATGTGGAGAAAGGGGAACTCTTTCATACTATTGTGAGAATGCAAGCTGGTGAAGCCACCCTGGAAAACAGTGTGGAGGTTCCTCAAGAGGTTGAAAATAGAACTACCCTACAACCCTGCAACTGTGCTACTGGGTATTTACCCCAAAGATACAAATGGAGTGATCTGAAGGGGGACCTGTACCCATGTCTATAGCAACGATGCCTATAAGAGCCAAAGTATGCAACGATCCCAGACGTCCATCGACAGATGAATGGGTATATATATATACCATTGAATATTATGCACCCATCAAAAAATAAAATCTTGCCATTTGCAATGGCATGGATGGAACTAGAGGGTATTATGCTAAGTGAAATAAGTCAATCTGAAGACAATATGGAGTTTAAGAAACAAGACAGAGGATCAAAAAGGAAGAGAGGAAAAAAGGAAGCAAGATGAAACCAGAGAGGTAGTCAAAGCAAAAGAGACAATCTCAGGAAACAAACTGAGGGTTTCTGAAGGGGAGAGGGGTGGGGGAATGGGGCGACTGGTAATAGGCATAGGGAGGGTATGTTCTGTGGTGAGTACTGTGTGGTGTGTAAAACAGAAGAATCTCAAACCTGTACCCCTGAAACAAATAACACATTATATGATGATAATAAAAAAAGTGAAAGAAAAACATTTAGAATACAAATATAAAATAAGTAAAAGTAAACCAACCAACCAACCAACAAATAATCTCACTGATAAGAAAGAAAGAAGCAAACAGGCAACTAAGCTACCTGGAGTCACCACACTCCAATTTCAAGCTAGATTAGAAAGGGGTTGTCATCAAAACAGTATAGTACTGCCATAAAAACAGACACAGGGATCAATGGAACACAGTAGAAAGCTTTGAAACATAATCATAGTACTTTAGGCAAAGTTTAATCATCCGTGTATTAAAAGGATATTTAAACTTAGCTCTGATAGAATTATTAACTCTGAAAAAAAAAAGAATTCTTAACTCTGAATGGGAATCAATATTTATGTCCTGTTCCAATGTTTGTCTCCAATAAATGCATTTCTTAAACATGCTGTTTTATATAAATATATATTATAAAATAAGGATGATTTAGAATCCACACTTTTGGGAAAAATTAAATTCACTTTCATAAACCTACCATGGAAAAGGAAACACAGATATCCATCATCACAACTGAGAAGATCACAAAAGAAAACAATCAGACACAATCTGGTGTCTGATGGAAGAATAGAATACTACTTAAGTAGTTCTCCCCAAATATTCAACCTGTTGAAAGCTATAGATCCAGCTACTCATTTACAAAAACACAGATGTCAGAGAGAAGTCCTAACAAAGAGTATGAAGACATCGCCAATGAAGTCCACAATGCATATACTCCAACAGGAAAAATATACTCCCAACAAATAAACTGTAAGACCAGAAGGAAGGAAAGAAGAAAGAAGAGAAGAGAAAGAAAAGAAAAAGGAAAAAAGAAACCTCAGAAGCTAACCCATACATATTTAGGCTTGACTTATGACACAGCAGCAGAAATATAAAATGGGGAAAGGACCATCTCTCCAGTGAACAGTACTGAGAAAACTGGACACTAAATGCAGAGAATGTGACTGGATCACTTTCTTACACCGCACATACAAATCATGACTGGATGAATGACTTGAACATAAGAACTGAATCCATGAACCGGATAGTCAGTTTCTCGATATTGGTTTGGGTGAAGAGCCTCTTACATCAGACACCAAAGGCAAGGGCAACAAAAGCAAACATAAACTAGTGGAAGGACATCAAACTGAAATTTCTGCATGACCAAGGAAACCATTAAACCCTTAAAAGCCAACTTCCCCAATGAGAAAAAATATTAGCACACCCTATGTGTGAGAAGAGACTAATATCCAAAATACATGAAACATTCCTTCAAATCCAAGCAAAAACTGAATAAAAACTGGTGAGAATATACGAATAGATACTTTCCAAAGATGGCATACAGGTAGCCAACAGACACAGAAAAAGTTGTTCAACATCACTATCATCAGGGAAACATAAGTCAAAACCTCAATCAGCTCTCACCTCACAACTGTGGGAATGGCAACTGTCCCAGAGACAGACACCAGGTGTGGCCAAGGGTGTCTACACAAGGGGACCCTGTGTACTGTTGGTGGGAATGGAAATTGGAGCAGCCACTGTGACAAATGCTGTGGAGGTTCCGGGAAAAAGAAATACAACTACCACATGAGCCGGTAATTGCTCTACTGAGTATTTCTTCGGAGAAGACAAAAACACTCCTTCCAAAAGAGAGATGCACTCCTGTGACCACGGCAGCATTATTCACAATTACCAGACATGGAAACATCAACCTTGGGAGCCTTATGCTAAGTAACTCAAACACAGAAAGACAAACACCAGAGGCTCTCGTGGACATTCCACATAGAATCCCAAAAGTATTGAATGCATACATACTGAGAACAGATTGGTGGATGGGGGGTGGGAAATGGGTGAAGGTAGTCAAAGGTGCCATGTTGAGTGATAAAAATCTGCAAGTCATGGAATGTTCTGTGCAGCACAGAGACGAAAGCTAACCTTGCAGGATGGGGTGCAGGCTCCCCACTGTTTGAAAGTACAGTGTTCCTAGGAAACCTTTCAAAGCAGAAATGGTGTAAATGGAAAAAGGAATGACCATTCAGTTCTACAGGAAAGTGAGTGAGCACGCTCAGACACCAAAAGTTCCTTCTCTTTGGCTCTTCTTGGGCCTCAGGACACAACATCCTCACAGATGCCCAAAATAAATGGAGATAAAGCACAGCAGATGCTCACAGACATGATTCAAAGTGCCAGTAGCTGGATGCGGAGGGCAGTGCCCAGGAAGGAGCTGGCTGGGGTCCATGCTCTGTCTGTAGGGATTCCCTACAAAATAGATGCTGAATGCAATGCCCACTTCTAGAATTCTTCCACAGGATGGAAATCCTCTACAGGTTGCTTCCTGCTATTAGAGCTGGGCAATAACATAGGTCACTCCAAATACCCAACTGTCTTACCATGAACTTAAGGAATAACGGGAACACTTGTACTTGAAAGTTACTAAGGAGGTAGGTGTTGAATGTATGCCCAGACACAAACATCAGAAGATCCACTGACTCTGCCTGAAACAGACCCTCAGTTCAAACCCTCCCCTCCCACAGAGCCAAAAGATCAGGCCTACCATGCCCCTAGCCCTAACCCTAACCCTTGGTTGGGCTTTCAGGCATCCATCCCCAGAGGCCTGGTCTTGATTCCTTCTGTATGGGGAAACCCTGAGGCACAAAACAGAAATCCTCCTGTACCCCAGAAGGAAACCTTGCTCTTTGGAGCTGCACAAAACCCTCAGAGATGGAAAAACCTGCATCCCTCCTAAGGCCACCAACAACATCAGTGCCCCTTGGACACAAACCCACAGGCTGACACAGCCGACAACCCCATGTCAACTCAGCATCCCAGAGAGCTGACCTAAGCACAGGCATATCTGGTCAGCATTGCCCCAAGCCCTAATACTAAACCTACATTTGGTTTTCAGGCATCTGTCCTCAGAGGCCTGGCCTCAAATCCCTCCATATTGGGAACCATGGAGGCAGAACACAAAACACCTTCCCCTCAGAAGGACACCTTGCTATTTGGGGCTCAGCAAACCCTCAGACCTGGAAAAACCTGCATGCCCCATTAGGGCAACCAACACCATCGGTGCCACCAAGGACACACAACTGTACCTAAATGTCAGCCTGACAACCCCTAGTCAACTAAGACCCCTGTAGATATGACCACAACACCAATGATCAGGCCTGCCATGCCCCTAGGCCCTAACCCTAACCCTAGGTTGGATTTTCAGGCATCCATCCCCAGATGCCTGGCCTCAAATCCTGCCTATTGGGGACCCTAGAGCCACAAAACCAGACTCTTCCACATCTCCAGAGGGAAACCTTATTCTTAGGAGCTGTGCAAACCCCTCAGAGCAACAGAAACCTGCATGGCCCTCTCAGGTCATACCAACATTCAAGGCTCCCATGAACACAAACTTGAGCCTGAGACACAGCTGGACACTGGCACTAAACTCAGACCCCAGGGAGTTCACCTCTGCATCTCACATCAGGCCTCCATGCCCTAGGCCCTAACCCTACCCATAGCTTGCATTTTCCCCAGAGTCCTGGCCCCCAAAAACTCCAGATTGGAGACCCAGGAGCCACACCACAGGACTGCTCCTGACCCCCAGAAGGAAACAGTGCCATTTGGATCAGCGCAAACCCTCAGAGTAAGAGAAACCTGTATGGCCCCCAAAGCCTCCCCGACTTTTGGGGGCCGCCCTGTACACAGCCCCCACAACCTGAATATCATCTTGAACTCTATTCTCAAATAAGCCCACACCCCACAGCCTAGAGGCTCACACCAGAGCCAAAAGATCAGGCCTGCCATGCTGCTAGGCCCTTACCCTAACCCTTGGTTGGATTTTCAGGCATCCATCCCCAAAGGCCTGGTCTTAAGTCCCTCCATATGGGGGATCCCTGAGCCACAAAACAGAAATCCTCTTGCACTCCAGAAGGAAACCTTGCTCTTTGGATTTGTGCATCCCTCAGAGCTGGAAAAACCTGCATAGCCCTCAAAACTGCCGTCACCATCGGCGCCCCCTGGACACAAACCCACAGGCTGACAAAGCCTGACAAAAGCATGTCAACTCAGCACCCCGGGGAGCCGGCCTCAGCTCAGGCAGACCTGGCCTGCCATGCCCCTAGGCCCTAATTCTAACCCTACGTTAGGTTTTCAGGAAACTGTCCTCAGAGACCTGGCCTGGAATCCCTCCATATTGGGGAACACGGAGGCAGAACACAGAACTCCTCCTGCCCCTCAGAAGGAAACCTTGCTATTTGGGGCTTGGAAAAACCTCAAACCTGGAAAAACCCGCATGCCCCATTAAGGCAGCCAATACCATCAGTGCCCCCTTGGACAAACAATTGCACCCCGACGTTCAGCGTGACAACACCATGTCCACTCAGGCCCCTGGGGATCTGGCCTCAGCACCCACAGGTCGGACATGCCATCCCCCTAGGCCCTAACCCTAGGTTGTTTTTTCAGACATCCATCCCCAGAGGCCTATATTCGAATCCCTGCATATTGAGGAGCCTTGGGCCACAAAACCAGACTCCTCCTCCCCTCCATGATGAAACCTTGCTATTTGGAGCTGCGCAAACCCCTCAGAGCAGGAGAAACCTCCATGGCTCTCTCCAGGTCACAGCAACATTCCAGGCTCCCATGGACACAAACTCGAGCCTGAGACATAGCCTGACACCCACACTAAACTCAGTTCCTGGGGAGCTTGCCTCAGCATCTGCATATCAGGCTTCCATGCCCAGGCCCTGACCTGCCCATAGCTTGCATTCTCAGACTTCTGTCCCCAGGGTCCTGGCCCCGAAGAACTCAAGACTGGGGACCCAGGAGCCATACCACAGGACTGCTCCTACCCCCCAGAAGGAAACTGTGCCATTTGGAGCTGCAAAAAACTGTCAGAGTAGGAGAAACCTGCATGTTCACCCAGGCCACCCCCACTTGTCGTGGCTCACCTGGACAATATCCCAAACCCTGAAACTCAGCCTGAGCCCACCCTCAACTCAGCCCCCAACACACCCCGGGAACTCGCCCCAAAGGCAAATGATCAGGCCTGGCATGTGCCTACCCCTAGACCTTCGATGTTTTTTCAAGCATCCATCCCCAGAGGCCTGGTCTTGATTCCCTCCATATGGGGGACCCCTGAGCCGCAAAAGAGATATCCACCTACAACCCAGAAGAAAACCTTGCTTGAAGCTGTGCAAAACATTCAGAGATGGAAAAACCAACATACCCCTTAAGGCCGCCACCAGCATTGGCACCCCCTGGACACAAACCCAGAAGATGACACAGCCTGACAACCCCATGTCAACTCAGCACCCCAGGGAGCTAGCCTCAGCACAGGGAGATTTGGTGCCACACCCCTAGGCCCTAATCCTAACCTGGGTAGGGTTTTCCAGCATCTGTCCCCAGAGGCCTGGACTTGAATCCTGCATATTGGGGAGCCCTGAACCACAAAACTGGACTCCTCCTCCCCTCCAGAAGGACACGTTGCTATTTGGAGCTCACAGAACCTGCAGAGTGGGAGATACTGGCAGGGCCCTCTCAGGTCATAGTCACATTCGGGGCTCCCATGGACACAAACTCAAGCCTGAGACATAGCCTGACACCTGCCCTAAACCCAGACCCTGGGAGCTCACCTCCGCATATGCACATCTGGCCTCCATGGCCTAGGCCCTAAACCTACCCACAGTTCGTGTTTTCAGACTTCTGTCCCCAGAGTTCTGGTCTCCAACAACTCCAGATTTGGGACCCAGGAATCACACAAAAGGACTGTTCCTGCCCCCCAGAAGGAAACCATGCTGTTTGGAGCTGGGCTAAACCCTCTGGGTAAGAGAAACCTTCATGGTCCCCGATGCCTCCCCCACTTTTGGGGACTACCCTGGACACAATCCAGCAGCCTTAAACTCACCTTGAGCCCTGTTCTCAACTCAGCCCACAACAGACAGCACAGGAGCTCACGCTAGAGCCAAAAGATCAGGTCTGCCATGCCCCTAGACCCTACTCCTAATCCTTGGTTGGGTTTACAGGCATCCATCCCCAGAGGCCTGGTCTAGATTCTCTCCATATGGGGGACCCCCGAGCCACTAAACAGAAATCCTCCTGCACCCCAGAAGGAAACCTGGGTCTTTGGAGCTGCACAAACCCCTCAGACCTAGATAAACCTGCGTGCCCCATGAAAGAAGCCAGCACAATCGGCACCTCCATGGACACACAACTGCACCCTGATGTTCAGTCTGAAAACCCCCCATCAACTCAGGCCCCTGGGGATATGGTCTCAGCACCCACAGATCGGACATACCATGCCCCTGGGCCCTAACCCTAACCCCAGGTTTCCCTTTCAGGCTTCCATCCCCAGAGGCCAGGACTCAAATCCCTGCATGTTGGGGAGCCCTGAGCTAGAAAACCAGACTCCTCCTCCCCTCCAGAAGGAAATCTTGCTCTTACAGACATCCATCCCCAGAGGTCTGGTCTTGATTCCCTCCATATGGGGGATCCCTGAGCCACAAAACAGAAATCCTCCTGCACCCCAGAAGGAAACCTGGGTCTTTGGAGCTGCAAAAAACCACCAGAGCTGGAAAAACCTGCATACCTCTTAAGGCTGCCACCACCATCAGCACCCCCTGGACACAAACCCACAGGCTACCACTGCCTTATAACCCCATGTCACCTCAGCACTCTGGGGAGCTGGCCTCAGTGCAGGCAGATCTGGCCTGCCATGCCCTTAGACCCTAACCTTAACCCTATGTTGGGTTTTCAGGCATCTATCCCCAGAGGCCTGGATGCAAATCTCTCAATATGTGGGACCCTTGAGTCACAAAACTGGACCTCTCCTCCCCTTCAGTGGGGAACCTTGCCATTTGGAGCTACACAAAATCCTCAGAGTAGGAGAATGTGCATGGCCCCCAATACTTCCCACACTTGTCGAGACCACCCTGGACACAATCCCTAAAGGTGAAACTCAGCTGGAGCACCGCTCTCAACTCAGACCACCCCCCACAGGCCAGGACCTTGCCCCAGAGCCAAAAGATCAGGCCTGGGCGCCTGGGTGGCTCAGTGGATTAAAGCCTCTACCTTCAGCTCAGGTTATGATCTCAGGGTCCTGGGATTGAGGCCCGCATCAGGCTCTCTGCTCAGCAGGGAGCCTGCTTCCTCCTCTCTCTCTCTCTTTCTGCCTGCCTGTGTACCTGTGATCTCTATCAAATAAATTAAATCTTAAAAAAAAAAAAATATCAGGCCTGCCATTCCCCTAGGGTAAGGGTTATGGTTAAGCCTGGCCTCGAATCCCTCCATATTGGGAACCATGGAGGCAGAAAACAGAACTCCTCCTGCATGTCAGAAGGAAAACCTACTATTGGGGGCTCGGCAAACCCTCAGACCCGGAAAACCCTTCGTTCCCATTAAGGCAGCCAACATCATCAGCACCCCCCTGGACACTACCTGCACCCCATTATTCAGCCTGACAACCCCTATCACCTCAGCCCCCTGGGGATCTGGTCTCAGCACCACAGATCAGGCATGCCATGTCCCTAGGCCCTAACCCTAACCCTAGGTTGGGTTTTCTGGCTTCTGTCCCCAAAGGTCGGGACCCGAATCCTTCCATATTGGAGACCCCTAAGCCACAAAACTGGACTCCTCCTCTCCTCCAGAAGGAAACCTTGTTATTTTGAGCTGCACAAACCCCTCAGAGCAGGAGAAACCTCCATGGCCCCCTCAGGTCACCGCCACATTTGGGACTCCCATGGACCCAAACTCAAGCCTGAGACACAGCCTGACACTGACATGCAGGAGAAACCCGCAGGGCCCCCGAGGATTCCCCCACTTTTCGTGGCCACTCTGGACACAATCCTGCAGCCTGAAACTCACCCTGAGCACACCCTCAACTCAGCACCCCCACCTCACCCCTGGATCTTGCCCCAAAGCCAAAGGATCAGGCCTGCCATGTGCCTGGGCCCTAACCCTAACACTTGGTTGGGTTTTCAAGCATCATTCCCAGAGGCCTGATCCTGATTCCCTCCATATAGGGGACTCCTGAGCCACAAAACAGATATCCTTCTGCACCCCAGAAGGAAACCTTGCTATTTGGAGCTGTACAAAACCGCCAGAGCTGGAAAAACCTGCATACCCCTTAAGGCCACCACCGCCATTGGCGCCCCCTGGACACAAACCTGCAGCCTGACACATCCTGACAACCCCATGTCAACTCAGCACCCCAGAGAGCTGGCCTCAGCACAGGCAGATTTGGCCTGCCATGCCCCTAGGCCCTAATCCTATCGCTAGGTTGGGTTTTCAGGCATTAGACCCCAGAGACCTGGCCTCAAATCCCTTTGGGGACCACTGAGGCAAAAACCAGAACTCCTACTGCCATGCAGGAAGAAACCTTGTTATTTGGGGCTCGGCAAACCCTCAGACCAGGAAAAACCTGCATGCCCCATTAAGGCAGCCAATACCATCGGTGCCCCCGTAGACACACAACTACACCCCAACATTCAGCCTGACAACCCCCTGTCAACTCAGCCCCCTGGGGATCTGGCCTCAGCACCCACAGATTGGGCATGCCATGCCCCTAGGCCCTAAACCTCACCCTAGTCTGGGTTATCAGGCGTCCATCCCCAGAGGCCTGGACTCAAATTCCTCCATACTGGGGACCACTGAGCCACAAACCAGGACTCCTACTCCCCTCCAGAAGGCAACCTTGCTATTTGGAGCTGCACAAACCCCTCAGAGCAGGAGAAACCTGCATAGCCCCCTCAGGCCACCACCACATTCATGGCTCCCATGGATACAAACTCGAGCCTGAGACATAGCCTGACACACCCCCTAAACTCAGTTCCTGGAGAGCTCGCCTCAGCATGCACATCGGACCTAACTCTAACCCTAGCTTATGATTTCACACTTCTGTCCCCAGAGTCCTGGCCCCCAAGAACTCCAGATTGGCGACCCCAAAGCCATACCGCAGACTGCTCCTGTACCCCAGAAGGAAACCATGCTATTTGGAGCTGCACAAAACCCTGGGGGTAGGAGAAACCTGCATGGCCCCCGAGGCCTCCCCCACTTTTCATGGCCACCCTGTATAAAATTCCACAGCCTGAAAGTCAGCTGAGCCCTGCCCTCACCTCAGCCCCTCCAAAACCCTGGGAGGTTTTGCCTGAAAGCCAAAAGATCATGCCTGCCATTCCCCTAGGCCTTAACCCTTACCCTATGTTGGGTTTTTAGGGTTATGCCCCAGAGACCTGGCCCCCAAACTCTCCATATTCAGGATCCCTGAGCCACACCACAGGTTCTGCCTGACCCCCAGAAGGAAACTATGCCATTTGAAGCTGTGCATTACCCAAAGATCAGGAGAAACCTGCATTCCCCTCTTAGGCCACTTCCATAATCAGCGGCTACCCTGGACACAAACCCACAGCCTAACACTCATTCTGACACACCCCCTCAACCTAGCCCCCATGGGAGCTTTCCTGTGGCAGCAGATCAGGTCACAATGTCCCTAGGTCCTACCCCCTAACAGTAGTTTGGGTTTCCTGGCTTCTGTACTGAGGTCTAGCACCCAAGCCCTCTTCTTCTGAAACCTTTCCAAAAAATAGGACTGTAAGGATACTTTTCAAATCCTTTGGATTAAGCCAGCATAACCTTGATCCCAAAAGCAGACAACAGCTTAACAATAACCCACAACCTTCGGACCAACTAGGATTTCTCAGGGGTGTGGCTTTGGAAGAAGTGCCTCTGCCCGCTGAATTCACAGATGCCAGGAGAAGACACCTGCCGTGCCTCGTCTGAGGAAGCAAGGGGCGCACTGGGCAAGAATCCAGAATGCTGCCTGTGGGCTGCTTCCCACCAAGCCCCCTGCTGAGACGAGGGCTGGAGAACCCAACAGGAAGCAACTTTCCTATCACATCTGCAGCAGGAGGGCTGGCTAGGGAGCAGAGCCCTGTCCCCAGAGCAGGCTGGCCTGTGAATCAAGAACAAAGACCCACTACTGTGGCTCACAATCTCCCAGCTATGATCTGACTCCCCTGCCAGGCTCACACCTGCTGACACAGTGACTCCTAAGACCCAGAGACTGCTTTCCACCCCTGCTCAATGCTGCTCAGAGAGAAGCCAACTCCAGTCTCAGAAATGTGCTCAGTGTTAGCTCTAGAATTCCCTGGGTTTGTCTACACTGGCCCACCCAGGTGTCCCTTCCAGATCATTCATCCAGAGCCCTACGGTTTCAAGCCACCTTCGATATGCCATTCAAAAGGCAGGAACAGCTCGATACTGACAGACCAGCCGAGTGGCTCTGTGTGTGGGAAACTCGGACCACATCCCCAACAGCAACACCTCCATCCAAGCTTCAAACCCTCACTCACGGGGCATGCAGCACCACGTCAGCATGAACACTGCTCTTTCAGATGTCTTGTCTCCCATTTCTTCAAATCAGACACCAAGCTCCAGTCACCACTCTATTTTCCCTTCAGAGAAGTAAGGGAAAGGATAGAATAAAGCACTCCGTGGGCACAGCACACTTCTGTCCAAATAGAATTCCGTGTTCTTTCTCATCTGGGCAGCCATACTCTGCCCATACTAATGAGAGGTGCCACAAGTTCAGTCCTCATATATGTATATGACCTTTGTATATGTATATTTCCTTTTGATGTTTGGATCTCGAAGTCAATGTCTATATTGCTTGCTTAAAACAACAAGAATAAGAATGACGTGGTCACAGAAAGGTCTGGGTCTCCATAACCAGACAACAAGGCTCTGGTACAGATGAGGATGAAGACACAACCTCTTCCCGGGAAGCAAAACCCACACCTCAGGGATCCCGACACACCTCACGGGTGATGAGCTCCTTTGCTCCATGGAGTAGTCCCAGTGCAAAGATGCAGGCCCCCTCCAGGGCTCATTCTATTTTCTTCATCAATTCCCAAGTTCTAGGCACAAGGGACTCTCTGGGTCAGGTTTCAGAGCCCAGGATGGGCCACCAGGTGAGCAGCCACCCACCCCCCACCCCCAGGTAGGGGAGATTTTTCCCTGGGAGCACAAGGAGTCCCTCCCTGAGCTACTCAACAACCTACACTCCATCTCCATGTGTCCTCACAAAGGCCACTGTGCCCTGTTAGAGCCCCGCACCTGTGCTTTACTACAAAAAAATATTTTCTAATATTGGAATGTGGTTCACAGAAGAGAAAAGCATGAACATCCACAAAGAATTCTTGAAACATTTCATATTTGTTTCCCGTTGTTTAATTAAAACAGGAAATAAAAATGCACAGATCGCCCCTTCCGCTGGCACGTACGAGTCACAGTGGTGACTTAAAGGAGAGCAGGAAATCCAAGAGGAACAGATGTTCTGAAGACTCGTCATTTCATCATCGAGGTTGTGAAACTCCACACACACTCAAAGAAAGAAGCCCAAACCAACGTCTCGGCCTGGCAACTCGGAGAAGTCTGAACTGGAGGGACAGGGACAGACGAAGAGCTCGTGTGTGTTGGCTGAAGCTGGTGGCACACAAGAAGGTGCCTGCCACCTCTCCACCCAAGCCTTACCTGTCCTCAGCCAGGAACCTGCTCACAGCCCTGACCTGTCACAACCATCACATGGGGGACACACGGCCACCCCTGGAGCCAGCCTTGCCCACACCCTCTGGCAGATCGCACTCTGTTCTCCTCTGGGACCCCTGGCAGCTCTATCCAGACCTGGCACTGCCCTGTCTGCTGCAAAGCTCTTTTCAAAATGACACTGGCCCAAGGCTTTCATGAATGTGTTGTATTTCTCTCCACTTACCTTCCTACCTGGGCAAACTGACAGTCACGTATCAATGGAACATGAACGTGCTCGGAGATCTGCGTCTTTCACTGTAGGCTTCTGAGGACTCCTTGTGCAGTAAATACCATAGCCTATGATGGGGGTTATGAAACTATTATTTACAGAATAATACAGCCCAAATTGCTTCATTTTTAGTTGCTTTTCATTAGGTCAAAAGTTTCTGTGTAAAAAGCCTTCTCATAGATATTACCTTCCAGCAATTTCATGAGGAGAAACAAACTTTGTGGGATAAGCTGACTCACCCAGGGTCAGGCAGGCAGTTCCAGAATTCACCCCAGGGCTCCTGGAGTCTGCCAAGCCCACTGACACCACCAGCGTGGCCTCTATCCAGGAGAATTTCCAGAAACTCTCCTTCTGACTCCACCATCAAAGAAACTACAGAGAAAATACAGCACGTCGAAATATCTAGATGATACATTGAGCCAAACTAGAAAGTCAAGCTTTACTCTTAAATGGTAAAAGCCTACTTTGAATAATTTTGAATTTTCCCTCTACCTTAATTGGAACTCTTGCGATGAAAACACTAATCAGTTATGAAACATCACCTTTGACACGTGACGAGAAATCATCCATGTCTCTATCTGGCCGCAAAAAGCCACCTAACTCTAGATGGTGGCCATTCGACCGTACCCCAGACCCAAGGGAATAAACGCTGTTAGATGAAGGATCCAATTATATGCTAAAAACACATTAAATCTCATCTTCCTTCTCTCATACAAGTGACTTCCTAGGAAACAGACATGCAGATGACATTTTGTAAGCAGTAAATGAACAGCGAAAATGGTATTCCCTGCAACGTCCTGCCTGCAGGGACACTAAGTAACTCTTGCACCAAATCCAGAATGCGGACAGCTACTTCAGTTTTACTTCGTGGCTCAACTAGAGAAAAGAGAAAAGCCTAGGGGGTTTTGGTTAAAAAGAAGTTTTACCTCCAGTCCCGACACATAAGTGACATTGTGCCCAATGAACCTGCTGCTCTCTCGGAACACGGACGTCCTGCGACGAGCCGCGTGACTGACTCAGATGCTGTTGTTCAAAGCTTCAGGTCTCCTGGAGCCAGGTCAGAGTAGTGTTGTCAGGTGGGGATGAGAAGGCACCTCTGACCTAAGGCCGGCGCACCTGCTTCTGTTCCTGGGCGAAGGGAAAACACATACTTGTTTCTTTTCTCTTCTCTTCTTTTTCTTTTCTTTTTGGAAACACATACTTGTTCCTTAAGTAGTGATTATCAACATTCTAAAGTAGACCCATGACTGTCTTTTTTGGAAAAGTGAAATTATCCTTCCAAAGGAACACTTCAAACTCACCTGTTCCTCATGCAACTTGAGTGGGATCTGGTTTCCTCCAGCTTCTAGATCTGCTCCTGCAGGATCCTGACAGCCCATTACCACCAATCCCGCAGACAAGGTGCAAAATGCTGAAGCTGGGGAACTGTTCTGGGGCTTCTCCCACCACACCTGTGGGGGGTGTTGGAACAGCAGGCAAACTGCTGAATTTGGGGGCTGCTCAAGGTCCATTACCTGCACTATGCCAGGGGACGGGAGGCACCCCAATGAAGTTGGGGATTGTGTGCTGTCTTTACATGCACTTGTCTTGGGGAACATGGGAAACCCTGAAATATCTACAACCCATCCCACAAAAGCCTGGGTGAGCAGCCACCCTGGAATTCAGGGGTGTGGGGGATAGGTCCAGTTGATGGACATCAGGCAGAAGAGCTTTCAGGGAAAAAGAAAACCCATCTGAGTCCCCACAATACACCCATTTCATGCGCCCTTCGAGGACCCTATCCCCGGGACCCCACACCAGCATACAGCCAGCACTCACCAAGCCAGGACCCTGGCCCAGGATCTCTCCCATGGACCCTTTGCCTGCCCTGCCTCTGCATCCTAAGGCACCTCTAGGCCCACCCACAGATGACTTAGCTCCACCCCCACGTGCTGATCAGTCGAGGAGGGTGGTGCCCTGAGCCCATTGGAAGCCGCACCTGCCTGTACCAGGTGTCCCACCCTTAGGCCCACACCTCCCTGCTTTTGCAAGGACTCCTGGAGGCGGTGACCCCTCCATCCGTGGGGCAGGCATGGGCAGGTCGTGGGCAGGGCTCCCCTTCCCCGAGACATCTGGCCCCTTCTGGGGACCCCCCTAGCTGCAGACCACCGTCAGAGCCCTGCCCCTTCCCTTCTTGCACCAGCCCTGCCTGCAGAGCTGTTCCAGCTCCCTTCTAGGTCAGCTGCTCTCAGACCTTCCTAGGCTTGGGCTTTAGGAAATGCAATGGTTGGGGTGCCTGGGTGGCTCAGTCCTTAAGCGTCTGCCTTCAGCTCAAGTCATGATCCCAGGATACTCGGATCAGGCCTAGCATCTGGCTCCTTGCTCAGCAGGATGCCTGCTTCTCCTTCTCACATTCCCCCTGCCTGTGTTCCCTCTCTCACTGTGTCTCTCTCTGACAAATAATAAATAAAATCTTAAGGGGGAAAAAAAAGGAAATGCAATGGTTTCCCACATTTCCAAGGCCATTTTAAGACCCAATAAGTAATGCTCTAAGTGGGAGGAGCTTCACCTTCTGGTCTCACCCATAGAGTTGATAGTGCTTCCCAGACCTTCCGAGCATCCTTCTAGGATGAGCCCACTTGTGCTGGAAAATATACACGTATGCTTGGTTCTGCAGGGAAGC
>PISX010028422.1:0-21558 GCA_004024625.1 Mellivora capensis | reverse complement strand
AATGTTCACCTTGAAAATAAAACTGTCAGTTATTTGGGGGCGCCTGGGTGGCTCAGTGGGTTAAGCCTCTGCCTTCAGCTCAGGTCATGGTCTCAGGGTCCCGGGATCAAGCCCCACATCGGGCTCCTTGCTCAGCAGAGAGCCTGCTTCCCTTTCTCCCTCCATCTGCCTCTCTGCTTATTTGTGATGTCTCTCTGTCAAGTAAATAAAATCTTTAAAAAAAACTGTCCGTTATTTTACCAGCAAAAATGGGTTTATTGGGGGATAATAGAGAATTACAACTGGGGACATACAAGCCACAGCAAGACCACAGGTAAGTCCAGCAAGCAAAGGACAGAAACATTGTTTTATGGAGAAGGAGGAGGAAGTTGGCAGGTGGTGGTTGTTGTCATTTAAGCAGGCTCCACACCCAGCATGGAGCCCAACACAGGGGTTGAACTCTCAACTCTGAGATCAAGACCTGACTAAAATCAAGAGTAGGATGCTTAACTGACTGAAACTCCAGGTGCCCCTGGCAGGGGTTCTTTTAAAATAAAAATAAATTCCAGGGGCGCCTGGGTGGCTCAGTTGGTTGAGCGACTGCCTTTGGCTCAGGTCATGATCCCGGACTTCCAGGATCGAGCTCCCAGCTCCCAGGAAAGAGCTCCCAGCTCCTTGGGGAGTCTGCTTCTCCCTCTGACCTTCTCCTCTCTCATGCTCTCTCTCACTCATTCTCTCTCAAATAAATAAATAAAATCTTTTAAAAAAAATAAAATAAATTAAAAATGAAATAAATTCCAATGGAGAAAAGCAAGAATTTTTCTCATTGGCTGAGTCCCAGGGGTGGTCCATTTCTTGTAGGAGATGCAGTATGCACCTTTTCCCTGTTGGGACCTGAAGTGGAGCATTCTTAAGGGGATATTCTTCTACTGGGGTCTACAACTGACTATTCTACCTGTCGTTGGCATTAAGTGGTATGGATGGCTCCCCTTTCTACAGCCTCTTGACTATAACAAGGTTTCCTTTTATTAATTTTTACAGTGTCTTCATCACGTCAGCCTGCACTCAGTGGGCCCAAGCTCTCCGCCACTGTGTAAATACAGTTTGGTTGGAACACATCAGTGCTCGTTCATTTACATTTTGTCCGTAGTGGCTTTGCACCACAGCAGCACAGCTGAGTAGCTGTGGTAGAAACTTTCCAGCCCACAAAGCCAAAAATATTTACTATCTGTTTCTTTTCAGATAAAGCTTGCCGACTCCTGTTCTAGACCCTCCTCCAGAAACGTTCTAGAATACTGACCCAACTGAGATGGAGTGATATCAGCAGGGTAGGGCAGTTTCACAGCATAACTGTGTGGGGCAGGTGCCATTATCACCCCCACTTCACGGATGAGGAAACTGAGTCCTAGAGAGGTTAAGTAGATTTCCTAGAGTCACAGAAGTGAAGCCAGGGAGTCTGGCTCTAGAATCCCCGTGCTTAATCGCCACCTACAGTGCCTCCTAAAAGTTCTCAGAAAGGGAAAACAAACCCCAAAACAGCCAGCTGCCAGAGGGGAAGAGGGGGCTGGGATGGCCAAAATGGATGAAGAAGAGTGGGAGGTACAGGCTTCCTGGAAATGTACACCATAGAGAAGATAGTCGACGGTTTCATAATAATGTACAGTTGACAGATAGTAGCTACGTTCATGAGCACAGGATAACCTAGAGACCTGTTGAGTAACTATGTTGTACACCTGAAACTAATGTAACATTGTATGTCATTTACACTTTAATAATAATAAATTAAAAAGTGCTCAGAACTGTGTTTGGCACGTGTTAATCGCAATATAAGTGTTTGATAAATATCACAAGCTTCCCGAGGGACACCGAGCCAGTAAGTGGTAAAATGGGATCTGAACCATCACAGCCTGGGCTCTAGGACTGTCACTCTTCACCACGCACTGTGAAACCCACGGTAGTAAAAAAATGTTTTTAAAGGTGTCCTCTGGAAAGCAAAAGTCTCCCATCCCCTTCCCTGACCTCCATTCCCACTGCTCAGAAGCCATCAGCACCAACGGTTTCTTGGGCTTCTCCACCAAAGTAAATACATGTATCCCTTGTCATTTTTCAAATGGCTATTTTTAGAGGTTCAAAAAAAAAATAACTCAATGTCCAGTCCATACCAGACTCTCCGTTTTGAGCGTGAGGCGTCTATCTAGAGAACTCAACAATGTTTCCACATGCACTGAAGGACTTATGTCCTCAGCCGTGGGACAGACACCAGTATAATGCTTGGTACCCTGAGAACTGAAATCAACCTCTTCAATGTTATCACTTTTAACTGATGTCCAAAGCATAATGCTTAAAATGTCCAAACTTGGGAGACTGCACAAAAATAACACATTAAAAATACAAATGCTTGTTTTATATTGCTGACAGATGTTGGTTAGGGATAATTGGGCCCAAAGCAGGTTCAGAAAATATTTTTTTTAATCCACTGGACTTACATGCTAGGAATAAACTAGTTTTAGACACTCCTTCGATGTGTGCCTTCAAAGAGGATGGGAATTGAGGGGCGGACTTTGGAAACTCAAGGGAAATATATATATAATTGGCATAGTATCAAAATGAAACTGTATTCATCTTCTAGTAAGAAATCCAATTACCATGGGTTAAACAATTTAGGGTTTATTCTCAGACCTAAAAGGCTGGAGCTGGTATGGCACCTCCACAAAGTTATTTGGGATTCAAGCACCTTCTCTGATTCTTGGCACATAACTTCAAACCTCAAGGTGAAGGTTGTTCAAGTTCACATTATGGCTATGGAGATCATACCCTAAGCAGGCAGAAGAGGAAGAGACAAGTGGGATGTTCTCTCCCCCTGAATATTCCTCTATAAAGAGCTTTAAGGACCTGCTTATATAGCTCACTGGCCATCCTTAACTGCAAAGGAAACTTAGCTAAGCACTCTGCTACTCCAAATAAAATCAGCTTTCTTTTTTTTTTAAGATTTTATTTATTTATTTGACAGAGAGAGATCACAAGTAGGCAGAGAGGCAGGCAGAGAAAGAGGGGGAAGCAGGCTCCCTCCTGAGCAGAGAGCCCAATGTGGGACTCGATCCCAGGATCGCTGGGATCATGACCTGAGCTGAAGGCAGCCGCCCAACCAACTGAGCCACCCAGGCATCCCCAAAATCAGCTTTCTATGATTAAAGAAAGGGAGAATGGATGGGCGATAAGAGATATCTAGCTGTCTCCGCCACAGGCTCTCTCTCCAAGAAAAGATACTCCTTCACACAAAACTCTTTATTTTCCAAATGTATTGCCTCCCTAGGATCTCTGAGCTTTATAAATGGCACCATCCTCCAACCAGATGCTCAAGCCAAAAACCTATGAGCCATCTTAGAATCTCCTTTTACCTTACTACCTCCCGTTCAAACCTTGAGCATGTTTTGTGGACTGTACCCTCAAAATAGGTCCCATGCCTTTCTCCTTTCTTTTTTTTTAAGTAACCCCTACACTGAACGTGGGACATGAGCTCATGACCTTGAGATGAAGAGCTGCACGTTCTACCAACTGAGACAGCCAGGCGCCCCATCCCATGCATTTCTCAACTTAACCTCTATTGTCCCCTCCTAGTCTAAGCCACCCCACTGCCTACCTGGTCTTCCTGCTTCCACCCTTTGCTTCTTTTTCTTAATGACATGTCCCTAGGAGTCCCCAGACTGGGGAAATCATCAGCTCTAGAGGAGACCTGGGAAGCTGCATTTTTCATAAAACTTGGGGTAATTCATCATCATCATTATCATAACTGTCATGGTGGTAAAATACGCATAACAGACAATTTGCCATTTTAACCACTTTAAGGTTGACAATTCAATGGCATTATATGCATTTGCAATGTTGTGTAACCACCGCTAACTAGTTTCAGAACTTTTCTCATCATGGAATGACAGAATGGAAATGGAAACCTCATATCAATGAAGCAGTCAAAACCAATTCCCTAGGGGCACCTGGGTGCCTCAGTCTAAGTGTTTGCCTTCAGCTCAGGTCATGGTCTGTGGGTCCTGGGATCAAGTCCCGAGTCAGGCTCCCCGCTCCGTGGGGAGTCAGCTTCTCCCTCTGCTCCTCCCCATGCTCATGCTCTTTCTCAATTGGATAAATAAAATCTAAAAACAAACAAACAAACAAAAAAACCAGAAAAACAAAAAAAACCCAAAACATCCCCTCCTGCCCCCAGCCATGACTCTGCTTCCCTGTCCCTACGCATCTACCTATTCTAGAAGGAGTTATACAATCTCTAGCCTTTTCAGGATGGCTCCTTTCACTCAGCTTTGGGTCTTCAAGGTCGTCCCTGTTGTGGCCTATATCCACACTTCTCACCTTTGAAGCTGGGAGATGAGAAGGGGGAGCTTTCATACCGTACCACAAACCGTCCATCACAGGAAGGATGGTCAGTTACAGACCCCAATAGAAGAACTTTCACCGGGAAAGAGCCATCAGCTACAGTCCACAACAGGAAAAGATGGACAGTGCATGTCCTGTGAGACATCATCCACCGCTGCGACTTAGTGAGTGAGGAACAGCCACCACCCTGAACTCCCGCTTTTCTGCAAGCGACCTCCCGAGAGAACAACCCCACCCAGCTTCCTCCCTCCTCCTCTATAAAAATAACATTCTTCTGCTCCTCTGTTTGTTGGACTGGTCCACGTTTTTGGCCAGAGCTTGCTTGTCCCGAATTGTAATTCCCTCTTATTCCCGAATAAACCCATTTTTGCTGATAAAATAAACTTTCATTATTTGAAGATTTATTTGTTTATTTAAGTAATCCCCCACTCCCAACCTGGGGCTTGAACTCACAACCCCGAGATCAAGAGTCACGTGCTCTATCGACTGAGCCAGCCAGGCACCATCTATAAATTTTTATTTTTAAGGTCAATATTACCTAGGGTTGGAACTGCTGGGTCATATGGCAATTCTGTTTAAGTACTAAGGAACTGTCAAACCCCACTTCTACTCCGCTCCTGCCTAATCCATTCTCCACACAGCAACCGAAGTGACAAATTTAAATTTTACAAAACATCATAAATTGCCCCCATTTAAAACTCTCCGATGCCTTCCTGTGCTTCCTAGAATAAAATCCAAACTTTATACTGACCTATGTAATAAAGCCTCCACCTCTTTCAATATACTTTTTATATCCTCACTTACTAAATACTTTCTGTTCCCACCTCAGGACCTTTGTACTTGCTATTCTTTCTGGCTGGAATGTTTTTCCTCCTGACCACTGCATGGCAGACTTGATCTCAGCCTTCAGGTCCCACCTCAAATAGCACCTCCTTCACCAACCATCTTATCTAAACTAGCCCCACCCCAGTCTCAGTCACTGCCTATAAAGTCACCTTATTTTTCTTTCTTTCAGCACTTAATCTGTATTTGAACTTCACTTTTTGTGTATATTTACTTTCGGTATTGTCTTCCAGAATAGGAGCTCTATGAGAGTGGGCTTGGTTTGCTAATCTCTCTTATATCTGCTTGGCTTGTCAGTGTTAATGAATATTAATAGTTAATGAAGTAATCATTTGCTTGAGACAGAGTCTGAAAATACTGCTCAGGGACAGGAGAGAGATTGGTAGGGGTTTGGATAAGAAGTGAAGATTTCAGTGTCACACAACTTGTGCTGGGAAGGGACAAGCAGGTCTCTTAAGTACTGTGGGGGGGGGGACAGCTTTTCCTTTCTTCGTTTCTAAGTTCTTTGGTCTAATAATTAAGTTGACGTAAAACAGATTAACAGGAGAAAAACAAATGTAATTTTATACGTGCAAGAGATCATATGATAACATGAGACTCAAAGAAATGACCTAAATAGGCAGTGTGGTTCTTTTCAGACAAAGAAACAATAGGTTAGTCAACTTACACTACACAAAGTGGTTTGGGCTTGAGGTAAGCCAATTAATGAAGAAGTAACAAGAATGTTTCTACAGCCTTGTCGCCCCAGGTCTGGAGATAAGGATGCCTCTCTCCTCCAGGTACAGGGCGGGGAATTCCCTCCTGCTCTCAGGGGATAGAGGAGGATCCGGGTGTCCTTCTGGGGCCGGCTGTTTCTTAAATAACTTCAATTCAAAATAATTAATATGCCCAAGTGGCATATTTGGGGGCAGCCTGCCCTGAACCTCATTGATATCAAATGAGTATACCCTGAGGGAGGAGAATTAGGAGATTTCACACATAAGATTGGAAGAAAATCAAGGAGGATGTTTAATGCAAAGAGATGCCTATGTGACTGGAAACCAACAATTTCTCAATAGACTAAATGGCTTAATGATTTAAGGGCAAGAACCATGGATTTCATGACTTACTAGATACATGACCTTGAGAATAGGACTTCACATCCATAACATGGAGTTAGCAAAAATACCTAACTCATAGGTTTAGTGTAAGAATTAAATGACATGATGCTTGTGGAGGGCTTTGTCCGGTAAGAAGTAACTGTAACTTTTATGCCTTTATACTTACAATTTAGTAAAAAAAAAAAAAAAAAAAAAAAAAAAAAAAATATATATATATATATATATATATATATATTATAACATTTCAAATAGTGTATTTAGAGCAATGCTATTAGAAAACTTTGATCATCACTGAAAGAGAAATTTCAAGGGGTACCTACCTAGGTGGCTCTGATTGTTTATGCACCATACCCAGTGCTCCATGCAATACATGCCCTCCTTGATACCCCAAAACCCACCCCCCTCCCCTCCAAAACCCTCAGTTTGTTTCTCAGAGTCCACAGTCTCTCATGGTTCTTCTCCCCCTCCGATTTCCCCCAACTCACTTCTCCTGTCCTTCACCCAATGTCCTCCCTGTTATTCCTTATGCTCCACAAGTAACTGAAACCATATGATAATTTACTCTCTCTGCTTGACTTATTTCACTCAGCATTAATCTCCTCCAGCCCTGTCCATGTTGATACAAAAGTACTCATCCTTTCTGGTGGAGGCATAATACTCCATTGTATACATGGACCACATCTTCTTTATCCATTCATCTGTTGAAGGGCATCTTGGCTCACAGTTTGGTGACTGTGGCCATTGGTGCTGTGAACATTGGGGTACAGATGGCCCTTCTTTTCCCTACCTCTGTATCTTTGGGGTAAATACCCAGTAGTGCAATTGCAGGGTCATAGGGTAGCTCTATTTTTAGTTTCTTAAGGAATCTCCACACTGTTTTCCACTGTGGCTGCACCAAGCTGCATTCCCACCAATAGTGTAGGAGGGTTCCCCTTTCTCCACATCCTCTCCAACACAGGTTGTTTCCTGTCCTGTTAATTTTGGCCATTCTAACTGGTATAAGGTGGTATCTCAGTGTGGTTTCGATTTGAATCTCCTGGATGGCTAATGATGATGAACGTTTTTTTCATGTGTCTGTTAGCCATTTGTATGTCTCTTGATTTTAGCTCAGGTCATGATCTCAAGGTCATGAGATTGAGCCCTGCATTGGGCTCCATGCTCAACAAGGAGTCTGCTTATCCCTCTTCCTCTGCTCCTCTCCCTGCTCTCTCTCTCTCTCTCTCAAATGAATAAATAAATATTTTTTTATTTTTTTAAAAAGAGATATCCTTGGGGCGCCTGGGTGGCTCAGTGGGTTAAAGCCTCTGCCTTCGGCTCAGGTCATGATCCCAGGGTCCTGGGATCAAGCCCCGCATTGGGCTCCCTGCTCAGCAAGGAGCCTGTTTCTCCATCTCTCTCTGCCTGCCTCTCTGCCTACTTGTGATCTCTCTGTCAAATAAATAAATAAAATTTATAAAAAAAAAGAAGAGAGATCCTTCTAAAACAATACAAAAATACTTAGACATCATAAATTGTGTGAAACTATTTAAGAGTTTAAAAGAGAGGAGAGGACCCAATGAGACTTTGGGGTTTTTAAAAGTTTAACCTCTTAGAACATTTGTCTTTATATGTTTATACAGATTTTTACACATAGAGTCATACTGTATGCACTTTCAACAACAGTAAGTATTCTCTACAACATCATTTTAAGCAGATTAAATACCATCTTGTTTCATGAATGTATCATATTAATTTTCACCAGTCCCATTGTGGTGGCTTCATTCTGCTTCCACTTAGCTAAGCTGGGATTCCATTTCTAATTCCCTTCCCTCATTGGCCATGAGTAAGATGTGGGCAAGCTTTGGCAACTGGAAGTGAAGAGACAGCCATGTGTAGGCTCTGAAGGTCAGCACATGGTACCATTGCCAGTCACATACTTGGAAGCCAGGCCCGCAGCAGCCCCAGCCACTGGGTGTCCTTTAGTTCCTCCAAATCCTGCCAGTTGCCCACATTATCAAGGCTGGAGGCGGTAACACATGCAGATTCCGGTTTGTCCTTTTAAGTTCCACGCTGTCCTCGTGGCCCCCCGTTCATCTTTGCATCTCCCCACTCCATATGGATCTTTCCTTCCCAACTGCTGACCCTAATGACTTCACCCCCAACACCAGAATCAGAAATAACCACCTTGCCCAGTAGTTACCCTTCCACTGATTCCCTGCTCCCACAATAAATCTCTTATTCCATGTCACCCTTAGGGGTTCTGCTTCTTTGATCAGACAGTGACTGATCTCTGACCCTCTGGGCTCTCTGGGAAGCAGACACTGAGATGGAGTTAGGAGCACAGAGGTTTACTGGGCGTGACACCTGGAAACATAAAATGGCAAGGAAGCATTGGCCAGAGGGAACCCCAGACTGCGATGCACCTGGCAGAGGGTCAGCCAGCCCAGTGGGGAGATCAGGAGCGAGACTTCTGGCTAAAGGAGTCCCACAAATGAGCAAAATCCCCCTGGCTAGAATCTGTCAACTCTAGCACACCATGCAGCTGAAGGTCAAGTTCCTTCCTTAAAGGAGACCCCTAGCGCTGCACCCCAAAGCTGTAACCACCTACACAGTTCAACAGTTGGCTGACTTGGGTTTTTCCCTTTGTTATAAATAATGCTTAAGTGAACAACCTGGTAGGTCAGTCTTTTTGCACATTCAAATTATTTACTGAGGATAAATTCCTAGAAATGAGAGCTCTGGATCAAAGAATATGGCCATTTTTAAGGCTTTTAATTTATAAAACCAAATCTGGTCCTTAGAAACATCATGGTTCCAATTAGAATTTAATCAGCATCGAGGCTGGACATCTTGACATGCTCTCGGATATTTCTTTTTAAAAATTTCTTGTTCAAATCTTTGCTTCTATGATGTTCATCTTCTTCTAATGGTTTGAAAGAGCTCCTTTATAGGTAAAAGATTTTAACCCCTCATCTGATATGCTTGAGGCAAATAATTCTCCAGTTTGTCCTTTCTCTTTACATTTTTCTTTTTCTTTCATTTTTTTTTCCTTTAAAGATTGATTGATTGATTGGAGAGAGAGAGCATGCATGCTTGTGAGCAAGGGGAGAGGCAGAGGGAGAGAGAGAAAGAATCCTTAAGTGGACTCCCTGCTGAGCACAGAGCCTGCCACGGCTAGATTTCAGGACCCTGAGATCATGACTTGAGCCAAAACCAAGAGTTGGAGGCCTAACCAGCTGAGCCAGGCACCCCTGTCTTTACATGTTTCAGTGTTGCTATGGAGATACAGAAATTTTAAATTCTTAAATAATTAACACTATTAATATTTTTCTTGGTGAGTATTCTTAGAAAAGCCTTGGACACCTCAAGATTATATTAGCATTAATTTCTGTGGTTTTTTTTTTTTTTAATTTATTTATTTGTCAGAGAGAGGGAGAGAGAGCGAGCACAGGCAGACAGAGTGGCAGGCAGAGGCAGAGGGAGAAGCAGGCTCCCTGCTGAGCAAGGAGCCCGATGTGGGACTCGATCCCAGGACGCTGGGACCATGACCTGAGCCGAAGGCAGCCGCTTAACCAACTGAGCCACCCAGGTGTCCCTAATTTCTGTGTTTTTTTCTAAGCCATTTATTATTTCATCACATCATTTTATGATGTGATTTGGGAGTCTAATATATAAACATGTAATATGACATTATACTGTGCTGGGTATGTGTGTTAGTGTATATTTGTACTTATTTTCCTTTTTTTTTTTTTTTAAGATTTTATTTACTTATTTGACAGAGATCACAAGTAGGCAGAGAGGCAGGCGGAGAGAGGGGGAAAGCAGGCCCCTGCCGAGCAGAGAGCCCGATGCGGGGCTCGATCCCAGGACCCTGAGATCATGACCTGAGCCGAAGGCAGAGGCTTTAACCCACTGAGCCACCCAGGCGCCCCTGTACTTATTTTTTTCTTAAGATTTATTGATTTAGTTTAGAGAGAAAGAGAGAGAGCATAGAGTGGAGGGGCAGAGGGAGAGGGAGGGAGAGTCTCAAGCAGAGTCCAGGCTGAGCAGAGAGCCCAAGGCCCAGCTCTACCTACCCCAGATCATGGAGATCACGCCTGAGCCAAAACCAAGAGTCAGAGGCTTAACGGACTGTGCCACCCAGGCTCCCCTGTTCATTCGTTGGTTCATTCCTTCCTCCTTCCTTCCTTCCCCACTGATCTTTCTGTAACAGTATCCCAATTCTTTTGATTGTTTTGGTTTCCCAATAAATATTAACTATTTAACCTGTAGGTTAAATAGTTATCACATGTTAACATATGAAACCAAAATAACGAAAACATAGTTAACTATTAAATATAACTAATAGTTAACATAACTATGTTTCTTTTTAAGCATATATAACTATAAAATATAACAAAGTTATATTTAATAGTTAACCAACATGACTATACTTTCGTGATTTTGATTTCACGATAAATGTTAACTAATATACAACTACTCAACTATCTTCCACTCATTTGCGTTTCACCGCAGTGTGCTTGGTGGTCCCACCGACCTGTCTCTTGCTTCCGCAGCGTCTGGACGGAACAGACCCCAGGACGCCCCTTCTATCAGCCCTCGACCACCCTCCAACTTTCTTTCCAGTCCCAACGTCGGGAGCCACGCCGTGCGCCCGCCCCTGCCTGCAGGACCAGCCAACACCCTGCTTTGCGCTGCGCTCCTTCTCACTACCCACCGGGAGCTCCGAGATCCCCCAGGATTAGGACGCCCAGGTGGAGGCCGCGCCGCCGGGTCTGCACCGCCCTGCACCCAACTCTCTCTGCGGGGCGCGGGCCCCTTCCTCCCCAGGTGGCGAGGAGAAGCCCCAGCGTCTCCTGAAGATGCAAAACCTGTGCAGGGGCCTTGGCCTCGTTCCCCGCCTGCAGGTGCCCCGGAAGCCGCCCAGGTTCTGAAGAAGAACTGGAAGCAGGTCGGTTTGGATCTGCGAGCCCCGGCTTCTGCCTGCGTACACTCTGTCCTGCTCTGGGACTTCCTGGAGACCCACTTCCTGGATGAGGTGATGGCGACCCCCTAACTGCGCTCCGCAGGCTGGCTGGTGCCCAGGCTGGGCTCTGGCACTCTCCGGCACCACTAGGAGCCTCCGAAGCCCAGCAGGCTTTGAGGGCCCCTTCTGGCATCCCCCGCTAGGCAGCCTTTTTTTTTTTTTTTTTTTAAGATTTTATTTATTTATTTGACCGAGATCACAAGTAGGCAGAGAGTCAGGCAGAGAGAGGGGAAGGGAAGCAGGCTCCCCGCCAGCAGAGAGCCCGATGTGGGGCTCGGTCCTAGGACCCTGAGATCAAGACCTGAGCCGAAGGCAGAGGCTTTATCCCACTGAGCCACCCAGGCGCCCCTAGGCAGCCTTTTAATGAGCCGGGAGTCAGCCCTCTCCCCTGACGTGGACCGAATGGAACAAAGATTTTAGCAGGGGGAAAAAAAATCATTTCATGATAAATGAGAATTGCGAAAGGGTGAGGTCCGTCTTAAAATTCGGTCTTTATTTTTTTTCAAGTTTTTATTTAAATTCCGGTTAGTTAACATACAGTGTAATATTATTTTCAGATGTAGAATTTACTGATTATTAACTTCCATACAACACCTCCTGTTCATCACAAGTGCCCTGCTTAATCCGCATCACCTGCTTCCCCAAATTCCTTTTTTACAAGGTCTGCTTCCCGGGTCTCCTGGGTGACTCAGTTGGTTAAGCATCTGGCTTTGGCTCAGGCTGCTAAGATAGGTCCCCAGGTCAAGTTCCTTGTTCTGCGGGGAGCCTACTTCTCCACCTGCCTGCAGCTCCCCCTGCTTTCCTCTTTCTCTCTCTCTCTCTGACAAATAAATAAATAAAATCTTTAAAAAAAATAATATAAAATAGAAAAAAGTCTACTTCCCTTCCCTGGAAGATTGTGCATCCGCATGACCCACGTGGTAAGTAAAAAATAGCCATAAATTTTTTCATACTTCTCCGCTTCAGAGAGGGACTGTGTATTCCCTCCATTTGTAGGCTCTATGTTTCGCCCTGACACATTTCGGCAGAAGTAACGTGCCTATGTTGGGCCTGGGCTTTCCCACATCTTGTCTCACGGGACACTGTCTGTGGGAGCCCTGAACTGTCAGGGAGAGAAGTCTTCACGTTGCCAGTTGGAGAGCCCAACCTTCCAGGTATCCCTGTGAAGGTCCCAGACCTTTGAGTAACGTCAAATCAGACCCTACAGACCGTCTGCCAGCTGTATCCCACAGGACAGCCTCCGTCCACACCACAGGCAGCAGCAGAATTGCCCGGCTGAACCCTGCCCTGTTCCATGATCCACAAAATCACTGGTTCTGATAAAAGGGTGGTTGCTTTAAGCTGCTAAGCTCAGAGTGATTTGCTGACACAGCAACAGATAACCAGAGTGTCATGTGAATGTCAGTGGCTCCATGCGAAAGGAGTAAACCTTCCTGCCCCAAAGCAAGTAAAGGAGACTTGCTTTGGCCAGTGGTATCCAAGGAGACAAGTCATAAGGCAGGTGCATGCCCAAACTTATCTGTTTCCTGCAACAATTTTGCTTTGCATTCTCCCATTTGATTGGCATGTCCCCGGCAGCGCAGCCCCTTCTGCCTGGGTCCTGCAGCACGTAGCCTCATGGAGCAAGATGTCTGACCACACATCACATAGGCAAATAAACTCTTGCTGTTACAAACCTTCCAGTGGCTATCCACAACTGCAGTCACACTCAGAATCAGTACACTGCATAGCTGTTATTTCTCCCACCCTTTATCATTATTAGGAAAACCCATTTCCCATGACAGAATCTGAAAATGTCAGATATTCATTTCTCCAGCCTCGCTTACAGCTAGAGGTGTTCTTGTTCCAACTGGTGACAAGTGATGGATAGTCAATGAGGGGAGTATACTTCTGGAAAGGATTGTCCTCAGTGACCAGGAGGGGGACATGAAAAAAATTACCTTTAGCTGCCTTGGCTGTCCACTCAGACAACTGTTCTAGACACTGCTCCTGTAAGGAATGTGATAGCTACAGCCACAGCAGCCATCTTGTAACCATGAGGCAACAGACAGGAGAATTTAAAGAGAATATACTGAGAAATGAAAAGATAAAAGATCTTGGATCCTTGATAAAATTGTCAAACCACTCAGCAATCTAGGACTGCCTACCACCAAAAACATCTTATAATGGGAGATAATTGTCTTTATTGTTTAAGCCACTGTTAGTTGCTAATTCTGTTATTTATAGCCAAAAGAAAAACCCCAACTTATATATAGTTTTTGTTGATTTTGCAACAGCATTCTGATTTTCCTTTAGGGAATAGACATACTGCAGCGCACACACACACACACACACACACACACACACACACACTGCATTTGGTTCAAGTGAGATTGCGCTCTTCAGTTGCTGGGGTGAGCACATGACCAGGTCTGGCCTGGTCATCAGAGTGGCCCATCCACATGGCTACAGTGAGTAAGCTGAGGTTCCCTTCTGGGACATTGAGCCAGACTATCCGGGAAGAGAGGCTCTCTCTTCATTGGGACTGCTGCTTAGGAATTAAACCAACACCGAGGAGAGCAGAGCTGAGGAATGGAAAGACTAATTTCTGATGGTATTATTAAACTTTTGAGACTCTCCTTTGTCTGGTCCACCTTTGGACTTTTCTTTCAGTTATATGAACCAGTAAATTCCTGATCTTTCATAAACCAGTTAACAAGGGGAAGAATCCTGACTTATACAGACCAGAGTCCTAGTTTACAGATGGGGCCAAAGGGCCTCAGCCGAAGTAAAGCAGAGTTGGGGGGTTGCTGGGGTTCCCAGCAAGCTATGGAAGGCCAACTCCACAGGTGGCTGCTTGCATCTGTTTCACAGATAACAGAGACTGAAACACTGAAGGGCAGTGGTATCTTACCCAATGTTGTACAGTGAGTAACCAATTAGAAGGGTGCAGATTCAATTGCAGGCCTAATAAAACTCCAAAACGCAAATCATTTCTACTGACCCACACTGATTTGCAGGGCAGGTCTCTAACCAGAAACCAAGCCCGTATATTGCCTCTCAGACATCAAGTGAGTTTTATTGGTGTTGGCTGGGTGGGGCTGAGGACGACTCAGAGTTTCCTTGTATTTGAGAGTCAAGTTCAAGATTCTTCACTGTTTTCCTGATCAGTTAAGAAGAGGCAATGGTGACCATGATTCAGTCTATCTAACATCACTACCTGGTCCTTCTACTTGCTTCCCTTCCCAGGGCTCCCTACACACTGTCTCCCATTCAGTCCCCTTGGTGAGGAAAGGAGCTCCCTCAGGAACTCCCATCTTTTCTTCGGGATATATAGATGGTATATGGGTCCAGGTCAGTTAAACCCCTTCAGAGCATCCTTGTGGCACCAGCTGGGACAGCTCCAGTGCCTGCCACAAACCCTTCTGGGAGGCCCCTCTCAAGGGAGGATCCCAAGCACAAGCCTATAGCTGCCTGCAGTCCCTCCCTGACGACTCACATCTCCAGCTCTATAATGAATCATCCGTCCTAACGCCTGCTCCTTTTTCCTGGACTTGACCTTGTGAGTTGACTCCATTTCCATGCCCAACCTCTTGCTAGTCCCAATCTGACCAGCAGCCAGCCTGAGGAGGACCAGGATGTCTAGCTCGCTTTTGGCTGCCTCCAAACTGTCCCAGCAGGAGGCAAAGCTCTGCCCAGGACTTCTCAGTCACAGTGCCCTTCAGCTTGGGGTTCCCACAGTGTAGGGAACACACAGCTCATGTACATGGATTGGTGTCTGGTAGTAACCTAATAAACCTAATAATAACCTAATAAAAAGTTATTTAAAATAACATCCTTGAGTCACGCGGTGCAAAGTTATTTCCTTCCCAGGTCTTCCTTGATCCTTCAGGTCACCGAAGAGAAGCTCTGTTTGGTACAGACACTTGCTAATCTCCCTTTTTGACACTTTGGGGAGGGGGCCTGGTGGCCATGCTCCACCAAGAGGAAAGAGCCCTCCTGAGAATAAACTGACACAAAAGAAACCCAATTGAGAAATGAATCACTGATTCATTTCCTGATAGCATTGTGTGAGCCCTTTGAATCTAACCGCGCCAGAAGACACTTCCAGACTTTTCCAGCATTCTGAAGACACTTTTCAAACTTTTTAATTTCATGAACCCATAAAAATCCCTTTTTAACTGAAGTTGCTGCAAGTTGGGTTTTCAGTTGCTTGCAGAAGATTGCTGGCTGATTCACAAATTTGAGATCAAATGAGTTAGGCTTTATTTAGTACATGCCCTTCTGGCTTTCTCTCCTTGGCCTTAAATGGAGTTTAGTATAGACGCAAGAATACAGTTTATGGAGGCCCTGCCTCTGTCGGGGGCTAAAGACGAATCCCAGGCTGAACTGGCCCATGTAAGCTAGTCAAAGGCACAAAGGGGGTCACTTCAGGATCCGGATGCTCATTTTCTGCTCGATGTCCATCTTCTCTAAGGACTGGTGGGGGAGGGGGAGATGGGAGGTAGTCAGGAGCTCAGTCCTCTAGGCTTCTAACTTCCTCTCCCATCCCCAAAGCCCCACCTTTCCTCGGCGACCCCGGTCTTTCTGCCCACCGCCTTCCGAGTTCCTGTCCCAGGTCCATCTGTCCTAGGGACTCCTGATGTCAACTCCCCAGGCCTAAGGGCATTCTGACCTTGGTGAACTCCAGGAAGGACACAGCCCCATCCCCATCTTCATCCGCTTCCTGCACCGTGCGGTCGGTGATACTCTCCAACTGCTCTTCCGTCACCTGCACCCCAACCATCAGCCGGAGGACCTGGGAGGTGTGGAGGGGGACAGCCATAAAGAGGAGGCCCTAGCTCCATCCCCCAAACCTCACCCACATCATCCAAAATGGTATTACCCATTTTGTAATCTATCCCTCATCCATTTTTTTCACTCCCCACCATATCCCCCCAATAATTTCCCCTACTGCTTCTCCATTTGAACCCCCATTTGTCTTGAACAAATATACCCAAACTCACTTGAACAGTATACCCAAACTCATTACCCAACCCCAAATCTTATAACCCAACTTCCCTCCATCTTCCACCCCCCACCCCCACTTCATCATATCTATTGCAGAGTTTCTGAATCTCGGCACTCTTGGCATTTGGGGCCAGGTAACTCCTTATGGGGGTAAAGGAGTCTACCTTTTGTTGAAAGATGTTCAGCAGCATTTTTGACTTCCACCTGCCAGATGATGGTATTACTGCCCACTCCCCAAGTTGTGACAACTAAAAATGTCTCTAGATATTGCCAACGGCATTTAGGAGGCAAAATCACCCCCCATTAAGAACCACTGATCTATTTCCAACCTCACCCCCAACTGTTCCCTATCCCATTTTCCAACTAAACCCCACCCAGTGACGGATTCCCACTTAATAACCCCCCCCCCGCATCTGCACCCCCATTGACCAGTCACCCACCCCATCCCCCCACAACCTTTCACTTCAACCACCCACACTTCACACATCACATCCCTTGTCCTTTTGTTCTTCTAACCTGTAGCATCTCATGCCTGGAGATCTTTCCATCTCGATCCAGGTCATAGAGCTGAAATGCAACTAGAAGAGAATGGAGGAGGACAGGAAGGTGGGTCTTCATTGGTACTCTTCCAGCAGAGGGTCACCCTGGAGGTGTGGGGGGGTCATCTAGAGACTCGCTAAGAGAGGAGGGTGCCCAGGGCCTCTTCCTGGTGCGATAGGTATATCTAGGGTCTCACTTGGGGGGATTCCCCACAAACTCACAACGGAGTTTGTTCATTCTGCTGTTGAGGGGTTCAGGTTCCTTGGGATCTCGCATGCCTGAGTCGTCATCATCCACAGGTCGAAAATGAGCGAGGACTCTGACAAAGCCTGGGAAATCCACTCGCAGATTCCTGGGGGTAATGGAGCAGAGGCGGTGGTCCCCTTGGGCATCCGTCTGCCTCTGTCCCTAACTCTTCCCAAGCCCCCCCCACCCCGGCCCCCAGCGAGACCTCACCCATCAGGGAAGAAGCTGTCTATAATGCGTTCTCCCAGGGGGTTCACGGCCAGCGCCCCAATCTGTTGCAGATCCACTCGGCTGTCAGGTCAAAGTTCAAACGGGGTAGGTAGGATAAAGACAGGAGATGGAGGGTTAGTTAAAGAGGGGAGTGGGCCCAGAGAGACAGAGGTGGCCCGTCCTGAAGCCAGAGCCCCCTCACCTCAGGTAGCCCTTCTTGTTCCTGTCCAGTGCCCGAAACCGGTGGTAGAGGCGGAGCAGGCTGGCCTGCGAGACTGAGGGGCGGAAGGCAGAAGGGTGACAGGGCCGCCGGCGCTGGGGACGCGCGGCGGGACCCTCCCTGGGCGACCCCGGGCCGCGGGCGGAGGACAGGAGCCCGCTGAAGGGAACGCCCCGGGGACCCCGGCGGGGCTGCAGGACTCGTGGCGACGCGCTCCCGCGGGGGAACCGAGCCACCAGGGCCAGCCCCCGCCGTCCGCACCCCCTCCTTCCCCGCCCTGCAGAGCTCGAGGACACCTGGCTGCCCGGCTCCACCTGGCCGCCGGGAGCCCGGGTTCCCGCGCCCGCCATCCCGCACGCTCCCTGGAGCCGCCCCCGCTCCGGACCCCCAGTGCCCTCGGGTCCGAGCCCCGCGCCCAGCTCACAGCCGGTCTCCCGCCGGATGCTGTCCCCGTCGGGAATGCGCGCGGCGTGGGAACCTCGAGAGCCCATGGCTGCGCGGGCTGAGCAGCCCGGCCCCGAGCACTCGCCTCCCGCTCCCGGGCGCTGCCGCCCCAGTGGCCCCAGGGCCGAAGGCCGCAGGCCTGGAGCCGAGCCAGGCTCGGGAACCCCTGCGTGCCTCGCCTCCCACCCGCGACCCGGGCGAACAGAGAACAATGCCCAGGGTGGCGGGGTCAGAGGGGCGGCGCGAACAACGGGGCGTTTCATCCCGAGCCGGTGAGGTCGCCAGGGCCCCGCCTGCCCCACGCCCGCCCGCCTTGCGTTTTCAAGCTGCAGGACAACCGACCCACGCCTCCTGCGCCCCCAGCTCTGGCTCCGGGTAAGGCTGGGATCCCGACTTATCATCCAGAGAAGGAATCCACGTCCTTCTGGGAAGTGGGACGGGTGGTGGGGAGGGGAGCTGGACCCCTTTGTCCCAATCCCCGGAAGGGTCCAGCCTGGGGCCCGTTCCCCAGGCAAGAAGGGAGAGACGAGGCATCGAAGGACCCCCCAAGGAGGGTGGAGTGGGGAGAATCGTGAGCGGTAGAGGGGAGACTGGGTCGCTGGAGGGATCCCTGGATTTGGAAGGATGTGAATTGGAACCCCAGCTAGGCGATTAACCCTGAACAAGTCGGTATAACTGGGCTTCATCTCTTTTGTTCCGTCCACATAGCCTAATTGTTGATGTTTAATTGAGTCAGTGTACAAGTCAGGAGATTTAACGAGAAATCCAGTTCCCAGCTTCTGAGAAATCAAGAGTTCAGATGCTACCAGACCCCCCTTCATGCCTGGCACACCTGGTTGACCCTGGGGAACAGTTGTCACTGGTCAATAGGGCACTGCTGCCTGTCCACTGGCCCCAATCCCCACCCAGCCCAGTTCCTTCCTTACCTAACCTGTCCCGTGTCTGGTAGAAGCTCCAGGTTGAAATGCTTTGGACGTCTGGCCAGCCCTCCAGCACCACGGGAACCCACAGTCTGAGAAGTGCTTATAAACATCACTATGACCAAACTTAATAGGATAATAATGGCAACAACAAGGGCTCTCGTTTTGCCCTCACCATGCACCAAGCACTTTGTGAAACGCAATGTACACGATTAGCTCACACTCCTCAAAGCACCTGGTAGACTGCCTGCCTCCCCCTTGTACATGGTGAAGGCTGCCAAGGGGGTGCTTATAAACTACTGAGAAGCACATATCCTCGATGGGAGACATATCTCCCCCCCCGGGGGGGGGGGCAAAAAATCCCGTTATTCTTGTGTACAAAACACAGACACACATATAGTGCATAAATAGCATATGGTATATCTGTGGTATTGAAACTTCACAGTATTAAAATTCCATGATTAGGAAAAATAGTCTGGAAACCCTACTAAGTGAGGGCCATAATGAGGAAAGTGTGGAGAAACTCAGTTGTAAAGAAACAGGCACCGCAGGTGTCCAGTTTTAAATCTACCATTATCCCATCTTCCCCCATCATAATCACACACTCACACAAATTTCCTAGGGGGAAAAATATATAAGCCATTTATTATAGGAGTTCAAGTTCATAGCCACCCTGGGGAGAAAAAAGCTGGAAAAACGATGAATCTCCAGTTGAAGCCTCCCTGCAGAGGCTTGCATCAGATCAGCCTTGAAAATATTGACCTAAGAAGTGTTTACTTCTCTTTCAGATAGCCCAAGGACTGAACAACAGGCATGAGGAAAGCTTGATTCCCTTTCAGATGTCCCCCAAGGACTGAAGTGTGCGGGAAACCACATGGCTCCCTGATGCAGCCCAGCAACCACTCCTGTCCGAGGCTCTGAGTCAGGCTGTGAGTGTAATTTGGGTTAGATTCTGAACCCAGGGAGGCTCAGAGTCCCTGGGATCAAGCAGTGATCAATCACCTCAGGCCAGCTAGGGATGTTGATCTTGGAAAAAGCCACTCCAGCCTTAATCTCTGAGTCAGCACTAAAGTAGGCCAGAGATTAGTTAACAAATCCCATCCACACACCACCAATAAGCCTAGAGGAAAACAACTGTGCTAAAACCCATTCCTGCTAATGCACACAAGTAGGCTTTTAAAAAATATATATATATTTTTAAAAGATTTTATTTATTTATTTGTTAGAGAGAGAGGGAGAGAGAGTGAGCGAGCACAGGCAGACAAAGTGGCAGGAGCAAGGAGCCCGATGTGGGACTCGATTCCACGACCGCTGGGATCATGACCTGAGCCGAAGGCAGGTGCTTAACCAACTGAGCCACCCAGGCGCCCCTTTAAAAAAAATATTTTATTTATTTATTTGATAGATCGAGCACATGCTGGGGGTGGGTGTGTGTAGGGAGGGAGAAGCAGGCTCCCCACTGAGCAGGGAGCCTGAGGCATCCCAGGACCCTGGGGTCATGACCTGAGTCAAAGGCAGATGCTTAACTAACTAAGCCACCCAGGAGCCTGCAAGTAGGGTTTAAATCAACTTCAAAATATACACAGCTGCATCTTTTTGGGTCATTTAAAGGAGAGATGCTTTGGGGAGAATTTCATCTACTTTGAGGAGAATCTATCTGGCCTGGATTCAGGCTGAACATTTGGGGTTTCTTTGTTTGTTTGTTGCTAGAAAGCCACATAAAAGTTTCTAGCCAATTTTGATGAGGCAATACTGAAATTCAAATGGGAAAATGCAGATGTAAAAGTAATTGGGGGGGGGGGTGGCGCCTGACTGGCTCAGTCGGCAGAGCATGCAACTCTTGATCTTGGGGTTGTGAATTCAAGTCCCACTGTGGGTATAGAGATTACTAAAGAAAAAAAAAAAACAAACTTGGGGCGCCTGGGTGGCTCAGTGGGTTAAAGCCTCTGCCTTCAACTCAGGTCATGATCCCAGGGTCCAGGGATCAAGCCCCCAATTGAGCTCTCTGCTTGACAGCGAGTCTGCTTCCCCCTCCCTCTCTCTCTCTCTGCCTGCCTCTCTGTCTACTTGTGATCTCTGTCAGATAAATAAGTTAAAAAAAAAAGAAAAAAGAAAGAAAAACTTTTAAAAAAAGGAGTAGTCAGGAAAATGTAAATCTCTTACAACTCAATAACAAAAAACGAACCCAATTTTTAAATGAGCAAAAGAACTTGAATAAGCATTTCTCCAAAGAAGATATACGAATGTCCAATAAGCCCATAAAAAGTTGCTCACCATCATTAGTCATCAGGGAAATACAAATAAAACTGCAATGAGATAATCACTTCACACTCACTAGACTGGCTAGAATTACAACAAAAACAAAAGAAAAACCCAACAAAACAAACCAAAACCCAAAACCCAAGACACAGTAAATAACAAGTCTCAGCCAGGAGGTGGAGAAATTGGAACTCTTTCATGCGTTGCTGGTAGAAATGTAAAATGGTGCAGCTGCTGTGGGAAACGGTTTTGGAGTTTTCTCAGTTAAGTTAAACAGAATCACCGTATGAGTAATTCCACCGCTAGGACATACCATAAAGAATTGGAAACATACATTCACCACGAACACTTGAACATGAATGTTCATAGCAGCATTATTCAGAGTAGCTACCAGGCGGAAACGACCCAAATGTCCAC
>PISX010028421.1:0-21569 GCA_004024625.1 Mellivora capensis | reverse complement strand
ATCCCACTTATGCTAGGTTTACAGAGACAGACGGAGAATGGCGGTTGCCAGCGGCTGGGGGAGGGAAAAGAGGACTCACTGTTTAATGGGAATGAATTTCAGTTTTGCATGATGGAGAAGGTCTGGGAATGTGTTTCACACCCTTGTGAGGGCACCAAACACCACTGAGCTATACACTTCTAAACAGCCGAGATGGACTAACCTGGGGGGCTCAGGTGCTTAAGGGTCCGACCCTTGGTTTCGGCTCAGGTGATGATCTCAGGGTGGTGAGATGGGGCCTCGCCTTGGGCTTCACGCTCAGCAGGGAGCCTGCTCCAGGGTCTCTCCCTCTCCCTCAGCCCCTTTCCCCTTTCCTGCTCTCTCTCTCTCAAATAAATAAATCTTAGGAAAAGAAAGAATAGCTAAGATGGTATATTTTATACTACGTGTCCTTTAGCACAATAACAAAAGTGCACAAAGAAAACAGAAAGATCAGGTGATTGAACCAAAAAGCTCTTCACAAACAGTAAAGCGCTGCGTACGCGGAAGGCTTTACGTCAGGCATAGCCACTGTCACAGAACACGGCCTAGTGTGTAGTAGGTGCTCAATAAATATTCACTGGGCGAATGATCTTAATAATCATTCTTATTACTCACAGTGGGAGAGAAAAGGACATGAGGAAGGGGCGGGGGGGGGGCGGGAGCGGCAGGCGAGCCTCACTCTGATGAACACACAGAGGACTTTCAGAAACGGAAGAGATGTTCTCTGTGAAGTACGTCTCAGGAGCATGGCCGGCTTCTAACGAACACTTGGGGTTCTGCAGTCGACTGCCCCCACCTTTCCTGCAGGGACAAGGGGTGGTAAGTGGGAGGGATTCTGAAATCCCAAGACAGAAAAGCAGGTGCTGGAGGGGAGGGGCTCGTCCTATAACCTCACACCCGCTCCTGATCTCCGGGCTGCCTTTCGCCCTGCGGCTGGAGAGACCCGGGGGAGCATCTTTGGGAGATCTCTGAACGGGGAATGAGACTCCAGAATGCACTGTGTTCTCTCAGCCAGCAGAACCCCGGGCACTGGCAGAGAGCAGGCAGAACTGGCTCACTAGGCTCTCCTCTGCCCCTCTCCCCAGCAGCCCCACTTGGCATCTCTCCAGGGCTGTGGGGGCCCCACCTACACCTGCCCCCTGCCTCCCCCCACCTTGAGAGTGGGAGCCACTCTCAGCAGCTGATGTTCTCTCTCCTGGATACAAGGCCCCGTAAAAGTCACAAAATCCTTGCTCTATTTGTTTACTTCCAGAACTATCTGCTATTTCAGGTGTCCCGAGGCTCCCAGCTGCCCTCAGGGGCGCCGCCTGCTGCGACGGCGTCAGGACAGCAGGTCCTGGACAGAGCCGGGGGTACACACCACGCTCGTGCAGCATCCCAAGGAGCAGATGTGGGATACGCACCTGGGAGGGAGTTGGTTTGCACTCCTACCCCTCTGAGTGTGCAAACACTCGTGGAGGAAAGCAGGCTAGGTGTGGCGATCCAGGCAAAAGGCCGCCCGCGCATCCGCACACGCGCTGCGAGGAAGCTGGTGACAGCCAGCCAGGATGATCTTCAGGGCTGGGGGTGGTCAGCGTGGACTAAGGTTCGGGCACCCCACACCTGCCCCTCACCCTTCCAGACCCTCTGTCTCCTCCGCTGGAACTTTCTCCCTGCCCCCCCCCCAAGCACTACATCTAGCGTGGGGCTTGAACTCACAACCCCAAGATCAAGAGTTGCATCACCCACTGAGCCAGCCAGGCTCCCCTCCCACATCTGGGACTTTGGTGAGAGTCACAGAATGCACCGAGCACCTGCTACGGGAGGTGGTAGGAAAACAGCATGACCATCTCTTGGAAAACATTCCCATGGGGGCGTAAGGTGGGCAGTTTGGGAGGAGCAGCTTGAGAAGTGAGGAGACTTTAGTGTTGCTCCCGCGGTGGCCTTGTCTCCGCCTCTGACCGGAATGGACTTCCGTTTGCCTCTGACATTGCCTGACACCCTGGGAAGTCTGCGAAGCCTCCCTGGGGGTCCCGCCCTGGTCAACACGGACATCCAGGCCCCTGGGAGGAATGTTAGCCCAAAGGTAACCCCAAGCAGAGACCCATGCTCCAGGCCCCATCTCCTCCCATGCAAATATGCCTGAAAATTCACCCCAAACCATAGGGGTGATTCATTTGCACCTCAGACTGGCCAGGGACCCAGAAGCACCTCTGAAGATGGGGGAAGGGGGAGCCACGTTGGCCCCACAGAAAGAACCTTCCTTTCATGAGCAGAGCTGGCAGGGCGGGCAGGGAGAGGATGAAGGCCTGGCTGGTGCTGGGGAACAAGGAGGGAGTGTCTGTGCTCCCAGCGTCTCCTGCAAGGAGCCTGAGGGACCGCCTTTGTGTCTGGCCTCCCCACGGGGCCCCCTCCAGCCCCAGTTGGAGCAGGGCTGACTGAGCGCCAGACCACAGCGGAACCAGAGGGAAAAGACCGCTCAGGCCCTTGACCCAACCAACCACACAACAGAAACGCCCTCTCTGTTGACACAAAGATAAATCAAATCCTTGGCCCGACAGGCGGATCGGATCTCAAAGAGAAAGGAGGCAGGAACGAATGGACAGAGAAGGGAACACAGCCTGAGAGTCACTTTTTCTCCACTGGTTTAGAAAGGGGGTGCTTGGAACCAACAAACAATGGCTGGAGGCGGTCTCGCAACTCAGAGCCCGGAGAGGACCCACCCACTGAGACTAAGGTGGGTATCCCTGCAGAGGACACAGTCTGTAGGTCCCACAGAGTGGACAGAAGGCCAGGAGGAGCCAGCTGTGAGGGTGGAGGGTCAAGGTCCAAACCAGGCAGGGCACCGGGCAGGGCAGCTGGCCCTGACCTGGGGACCCAGCAGGGGACTGGGGGAGGAGGCCGCCAGCCAAGAACAAACAGCGGGATTCAGGATGGGGCTGGGCTTCCCGGCAGGGGCAGCGGGGCTGGGGCTCACCCCACAGAAACAAGGAAAGGGCCTCTGGGGTTGGGCAGGGGAGGGGGGGCAGGGGGAGCTCAGCTGCCCCACCAGCAGCAGCCGGTACCAGACACGGAAATTCACCTACGGGACAGATTTTCCTGTCCAGGGAAAGCCACTCCCCCAAGAGTGAGCAGCGCTAATCCGTGTTACTTCGTTCTTGGCGATGCTGTGAAATCACCTGAATGGGATGGTGTCCACTGAGAAGCTGACTTTTCAGTTCAGTGGTAGAAAACGTGTGCACGCATGGTCCGAGGTGCAGCCAAGGGCAGGATTCCCTTCTTCTGAGGCGGAATCATATGCTCAGTGACACAGAAGGACACAGAAGGACAGATCCTGCAGGATGACACTCACAGGAGGACCCTAAACTCGTCGGGCTCAGAAGCAGAAGGGGGGGCGGGGTAAGGAGGCCAGAAGGGTCGGAGTTTCAGCGCAGGCAGGGTGGTCCGGTCCTGGAGAGCTGCTCTCCGGCAGGGCACTGAGGCTAGCAAGATTGTATTGCCTACTTACAATTTTGCAATGAGGGTAGATCTTACGTTAAGTGTTTTTATCATCAAAAAAAAAAAAAAAGAAGAAGAAGAAGAAGAAAAGAAAAAAGAGAGCGTAGGAGAGAACTTCTGGAGATACGTTTAGGCAGGGACTGTGGTGATGGGGTCACGGGTGTCCACGTATCTCCAAACCCAGCAAGTTCTCAACACTGAAAATGTCTGCATCCGTATGTACAGATGCAGCTTTCCGAAGGTCCATCAGGCCTCAAGAAAGTGATTTCTTTTTTTTTTTTTTTTGAGAAATACGTGTGTGCACACTTCAGGGGAGGCCTTCAAGACCCTGAAGACGCGGCCCTTTTTTGAGAGACGAGCTTCTTTTCCCTGCCTGGGTTTAGAGGACACTTTGCAGGAATTCGTGCTTATTCTTTGATTCGAACATGGGGTGTCCTGTTGCTGTCGTGTTCTGTGAGGTCGTTTCTTGCTACAGCTGCCCACCTCCTACCCAAGGAGGGGCTGTGAAAGCCACCAGGTTGTCCAAGATTGAAGGACTTGGAAGGGGCCAGTTCAGACCACTGAGTCCTGTTGGAGGCCGCTGGGCAAGAGCACGGCTCACGAGTGAGGGGCGGGCGTTCCCACTGTCCCCCTCCCTGGAAAAGGTCCATCCTGGAGTGAGGAACGACTTGGTCCCTTCAAGGCTAAAGTTGGGCCCAGCATGCAAAGTTGGGATTGGTTCAAGGGGAAGTTGGTCCCCACCTCACAGAACCTCACAGGCAAGGAGTCCTACAGTGTAGGCCTGCAGGCTGTGGGCGAGGTTCATTAATTCAGCAAATATCTACTCAGCCCCTACTCTGTGCTCCTTGCCACTGTTATTCTCTGTGTTCTATTCTCCTAGAAGGAAAGTCTCGCGGAATTCACAACCCGACCCGAGTGGTCACACTGGGGCAGGGGAGCAAGGGAAGGGTCTATGCCCACCCTGGGCAGAAGTTCCAGAAAAGACGGGAGGTACTCCCCCAGAAAGGGGAAGGAGGGAGACAGGAGTGGCAGTGGCTGAGACTCATCTCGGAGTCCTGGCCAAGGCCCAGGGGAGGGTGGCCACAGCCAGCATGCGTTGCTGGGACAGACAGGGATCCCTGGAAAGCTCAGGAGGAGCCCCTAGAAAAGAAGCTGTTCTAGGAAAGCAAGACAAAAACACAGCCATATTGCTGGGGAAGTAGGGAGACCTCCCCCGTGGGTGATGTTTGGGGTGGACGGGTTACAACAGGGACAAGGAGAGTGTTTCAGAAGGAATATAAAAGGAGAAGAAGAGTACATCCAAACACACACACACACACACACACACACACGCATACAATCTAGTTCCCAAAATCTAAAACCTCCTACCAGGACCAATCACAGACACACCAACGACCCTTGAACCCCATAACATGGAAAAGGGTTCTTGACACATGGGGGATACAGAACCTACTTTGCATCGGCCGCTTTCCACCCGTCACCTCTGCTGAGGAAGTGAGTCTGGGACTGACCACGTGAGGAAGGGGAAGTGACAGCCCCGTCGCAGCTGCACCGGATGGCCGAGCGCCCGGGGGTGACCCAGCAGCCGTCCTATTTTGGTCTGGCCTGTGTTCCACTCTTTTCTGCTGGAGTGAGAGCGCAGGGCCACAACCTCCAATGTGCAGGTGTGAGTTTGCTCTATTTCCCTATAACATCATTTCTGTCTTGATAACAAGTCACTTCCAAGCAACCCACGTCCGTTCACTGGCTTCCCGGTCCCTCTGAGTCACTTAGATGGGCTTTTCCTTCCCTTGCGGCTCTCCAAGAGGGGAGGTCCTTCGGCCCAGGGTGACAGGAGGGGGACAGAGGAGGCCTCCTTCTCTCCTGCGGGCTTTGCAATGATGTCATTTACCCTAACAGAGGTGACCTCTCCCCCAGGCTTGCTGACTCCATGGGCTTTTCCAGAAAACCAAGGCACAAGTCATTTCTGTTTGAGAACCTTCCGAACCTACCTTACAGTTTGTCATATCCTACTGAGTGTTTAAAACTGTCATGAAATCACTTGGCGTAAAGACACCGTCTTGTCATGAAATACACCTGGCGTAAAGACACGGTCTTGACCACGTTTAAAGGCACAGCTCGGCGGCTCGAAGTGCATTCACAGGGTCGTGAAACCTTCACCATCATCCCCGGCCAGGACTCTTTTCCTCTTGCAAAAATGAAACTCTTTTGCTATGACACAACGATTCTCTACTCCCCCTCCCCACCCCGGCACCCCACCTGCCGCTCTACTTTCTGTATCTATAATTGTAACGGCTCTCGATGACCTCACAGAAGTGGAGTCCTGCGGTATGTGTCCTCTTGTGACGCGTGTTTCACTGAACGTAATGTCCTCAGAAGTCACCCATGTGGTAGCTGCTGCCCGGAGCTTGCTTCCTTTTTAAGGATGAACGATATTCTGCTGTGTGGACGGACCCTGTTTTGCCTGCCCATTCCTCCGTCGATGGACACTTGGCTGGTTACCACCTTCCGGCTGCTGTACATCAGGCTGCTGGGAATTGTGATTCTCTGGGCGCACACCCAGAAGTGTGATTGCTGGGAGACCTGGGGATTCTCTGTCTACCTGCTGAGGGCCCGCCCTGTGGTTTTCTGTACAGGCCGCCCCTATTTGTAGAGTCCCGCGGGCAGGGCACGGGTTTCTGGTATATCTAGTCGTCTCTTGCGCTGGCTATTTTCTGGTTTTTGTTGTTGTTGTTGTTTTGTTTTGTTTTTAAGATTTTATTTATTTATTTGGCAGAAAGAGATCACAAGTAGGCAGAGAGGCAGGCAGAGAGAGAGGGGGAAGCAGGCTCCCTGCTGAGCAGAGAGCCTGATGCAGGGCTCGATCCCAGGACCCTGAGATCATGACCTGAGCCGAAGGCAGAGGCTTTAACCCACTGAGCCACCCAGGCGCCACTATTTTCTGGGTTTTTGATAAAGCCATCCAGTGGGTGTAGCGTGGTGTTCCATAGTGATATTCTCTTCAATTTTTTAAAAAGTCCATCCAATCCGCTCCAGACTCCAGCAGGGAAAGCCCTGCTCAGGGTATCGCCATCAGCATCTCACTCCATTCTCTGCTGTCTAGACATTATTTTTGTCTCTTCCTTATGGGAAACCTCGCTCGGGCATCACTGGGATCCCTCCCAGCTGCCCGATGGTTGGGCAGCAACCAGAAGGAGAGGGGTAAGACCTCGATCTCTTCACCACTGAGGGGGCCGGGTGGGGCCTGAGGTGGACAGTCCCCCTGGGTTGGTGGTAGGGGTGTTGCAGGTTTACTCCACAAATACGGTGTTACCGCTTTCGAGGGGGGGGGCACAGATGGAGGGGGTTGGGGAGTTCTGCCCTGCAGTATAATCTTTGCACTTTGCTCCCTGGCATCCAGTGTTAGACTTTGGGAACTCTAAAACCCTTCCCCTTTCAAAAAAAATCTCAGTTCCTGTACACGAAGTGAGGCTGGGCTTTAAGTCAGGAACTATGACCATGAGTTTAAAAAGCGTTTTCTGAGGGGCCTGGGTGGTGCAGTCGGTTAGGCTTCCGACTCTTGGTTTCAGCTCAGGTCATGATCTCGGGGTCATGAGATGGAGCCCCACCTCAGGCTCTGTGCTTAGCACACAGTCCCTAGAGAGATTCCTCTCCTTCCGCATCTGCCCCTTCTTGCTCCCTCGAGCTCTCTCCCTAAAATAAACAAATAAACCTTAAATGTTATCTGAAATTCCATTGACTGCTCGATTGCCTCTGGGTTATTCTGTGAGGTCGCTTTTGAATGAATGGCTGTAAGCTCAGGGGAGGGGGTCAATGAGGGCGGCCCTCAGTGCCCAGCTGGAGCAGAAAAGGGGTCATCACCCTCCTCCCTCCCAGGAACCCCCAAAGGTGTGTCTTTTGAGTGTGGCTCCACCTTTCCAAGCCCAGAGGCTCCCTGGTTGGGCACTGCCTCCGATCTGTGCTGGCTGGTTTCCCAGAAAAAGATAAAAAGAGAGAAGCACTCCAGGTGCCATCAGGAGATCAGAAAAGAGAAATGAGTCTCCTCCCAGCAGGGTAGCATTTAGCAAGAAGGGAACTGTTTTTAGGAAGTTCTGGTCCTCATTCACTCCCTCGGATACACAGCGCGAGCTATTTGAGGTCAGTTGCTTATCCTTCGTGTGTCCCAGTTTTCTCTTCTGCAGAAAGACACAAATCATACTCCTGCATGGGTTGTGGAAACGGATGAATAATCAGGGCCTCCCACAGAGGACGAATGCCCTCAAATGCAAAGTCAGGAGTGGGGATGAATACTTATGGCTGGGAAGTGGGAGAGACGCGCTCAAATTCCGAATTTCAGTGTTGGCTGCAGAAATGGCGCCTAAAGGAAGGGTCTGTCCTTGAAGGGAACGCTTCTCACCAAAGGCAGACTGAGCATAGCAAGTTTCTATAATTCATAAAAAGCCTCTCTCCCTCCTGCGGAGTTCCCTGGGACATCTGTCAGGAAGAAAATTAAGCCCTTAGCTTGCAGGAGGCTGACTTGAAACCCTAAAATGGTGTGTCTGGATGTGTCTTCACACATCTTCTGGTTTAATGGTCCTCAAAGGTTGGAGAAAGGGTTCTGCTGCTTTAAAACAAACGGGCAGAAAAAAAAATGTATTTAAACCCTTATTTAAATAAAACTTGTTTTCAGAAAAAAAAATAAATAAAACAAACTGGCAGATTTTGGATAGAAACCAATACATCAGACAGATAAGAGTGGAACCGTTGGGTTGACCGTGAGGTTGGGGCCTCTGAACACCCCATCCCCTCCGGCAATCCATAGTCCTACGGTCCCTCCTGGGAACCCCAAGGGTTTCTCATGACGCAATGTGGAAACATCCTGACAAAGATTTTCTCCACAACCAAACTTTCCCACCTGGCTTCAACTTCCAGATTCCCCTGTTTGTCTCTGCATGGTCCAGTTTGAGCAAGAAAGCTGCTAATTTGCTTTAGCTAGAACCCCACCCTTCATACCTACTCCCCTCAGTATCAGATCGGGTTCTTTACCCTCCAGCATGCCCCACATGATGTGGTGTTTGATCACCCCGGGCCTGCCTTAAGCAAGAATCCTGCTAGGTCAGTTCGCCTCTGATGTTTCTTTCTGGTAATTTTCCACCTACTGACCCCCGCCCTCCCGCCCCCCATGGCTATAAACCCCCACTTGCCCACGCCATATTCAGATGGAGTCTGGCTCTATAATGAGGTCTCTCTTCCCCTACTGTGATAGCCCCGATAAACTGTGTTCTTACTGCTTTAACTACTAACCAGCTCTGGTTTTTCTTGAACAACCTCAATTAACTCACCTCTCCCATTTGATGGATGAGTAGACAAGTCTACAGAGGCTAGGTTCCTAAAACCTGAATGTCTTGATTCCAGGCCCAGGTCGTGTCCCTTTCTGTGATGCTGAGCATGGCAGAAACCATCGATAATGGCGTAATGGGAGTGGTGATGGCGGGTGGCATAGCACAGAGGCAAGGGGGAGAGGGACAGGATGCGAAAGATGCATATGAGCAACTTTTCTGCACCAATGATAAAAATCAAGAGGGCGGGGTCCCTGGGTGGCTCAGTGGGTTAAGTCTCTGCCCTCGGCTCAGGTCATGATCCAGGGTCCTGGGGTCGAGCCCCGCATCGGGCTCTCTGCTCAGCAGGGAGCCTGCTTCTCCCTCTCTCTCTGCCTGCCTCTCTGCCTACTTGTGACCTCTGTGTCAAATAAATAAAGAAACTCTTAAAAAAAATCAAGAGGGCATGTCTGACTGAAGGAGGTTGGAGGCAGTTTCTTCAGACGTAAAAGACCATGCAAAAAAGAAGAGATCCTTTTCCCATGAGTTGGGGAGAGCAGAGATGATGCTGTGCTGTTTCCATCCCTTGGGCAAGAAGACCACATCTCTCATGTTTACGTAGCGGCACAGATTACTGAGACCGCCACTGACTGAAATAAGCATTGTTTGAAACTCTGTTTCTTTTTTTTCTTTTTTGAGAGAGAGAAAGAGAGAAAGTGAGCGCATGCAAGTAGGGGAGGGGCAGGTAGAGGATAGAAAGAATCTTAAGCAGGCTCCACACTGAGACCCCAAGATCATGACCTGAGCCAAAATCGAGACTCGGATGCTTAACCAATTGAGCAAACCAGGTGCTCCTCAAGACACTTTTTCTTAAATCAGTGATAATCTAACCTCAAGTTTACAACATTTGGGTCTTTGTCTGGAGTTTTTGCTCATCAATCTGTGAATTCTCTGGAATGGGAAAACAAGGCAGGAAAGTTGGAGGGATTCTTGGCTTACCCATTCACCCTCCACTCATCCCATCACACGTGCCCACTGAGCCCACATTTTCTTAATTGTTACAAATGGCGAGGAAGTCTTTGAAATATCTAGGAAACTACTCATTCTGCAAGACTCTATGTACATGTCAGTGTAAAGGCATCCAGTGGGTATTTTAATCTTTGTGGAGCCAGTTCAGCTACATCAATAGGTGATTTCTAAGCCTAACCCAAGACCACATTCCTTCCTTTAAAAACACCCAAGAGGGGCGTGCCTGGGTGGCACAGTTGGTTCTGATTTTATTTATTTATTTATTTATTATTTTATTTATTCATTTGAGAGAGAGAGAATGAGCAGGGGGAAGGGCAGAGGAAGAGGGAGGAGCAGACTCCCCGCTGAGCAGGGAGCCCGGATGCAGGGCTCGATCCCAGGACCTTGAGATCATGACCTGAGCTGAAGGCAGATGCTTAACCAACTGAGCCCCCCAGGCACCCAAATAAATAAATCTTTTTTTTAAATAATTTATTTTATTTTATTTATTTATTTTAGAGAGAATGAGTGAGAGAGAGTATGAGAGAGGAGAAGGTCAGAGGGAGAAGCGGACCCCCCAAGGAGCTGGGAGCCCGATGTGAGACTCGATCCCGGAAGTCCAGGATCATGACCTGAGCCAAAGGCAGTCGCTCAACCAACTGAGCCACCCAGGCGCCCCAAATAAATAAATCTTAAAAACAACAACAACAACAACAACACTAGAGAGAAGAGGAACAATGCTTCTGGAGGACAGTTTGGCAACAAATACTAGAGGCCTTCAAATAAGTTCATATCCTTTGATCGAACAAGTATGCTTCTAGGAGTTCAACTCAGAGAAATATTGGAGCTATGCACCGAGCATATGCAAAAGGTTGTTCACTGTGGTCTTACTAATAGTATTAAAAATTAGGGGATGCTTGGGTGACTCAGTCGGTTAAGCGGCTGCCTTTGGTTCAGGTCATGATCCTAGGGTCCTGGGATCAAACCCAGCATTGGGCTCCCTGCTCAGAGGGAAGTCTGCTTCTCCCTCTCCCTCTGCCTGGTGCTCTGCCTACTTGTGCTCCTCTCTTAAATAAAGAAATAAGAAAAAATCTTTAAAAAAAAATTAGGAAAAGGGTGCCTGGGCGGCTCAGGCAGTAGAGTGTGCGATTTTTTTTTAAAGATTTTATTTATTTATTTGACAGACAGAGATCACAAGCAGGCAGAGAGGCAGACAGAGAGAGGAAGGGAAGCAGGCTCCCCGCTGAGCAGAGAGCCCGATGTGGCGCTCGATCCCAGGACCCTGGGATCATGACCTGAGCCAAAAGCAGAGGCTTTAACCCACTGCGCCACCCTGGTGCTCCGAGTATGCGATTTTTGATCTTAGGGTCATGAGTTCGAGCCCCATGTTGGGGAATGATCACTTAAAAATAAAATTATTTTAAAAAATTAGGAACAATTTAAATGTTGGTCAAGACAGATTGGTTAAGTAAATTATGGTAAAGCTGTATGATGAAGCAGCACGATGTTATTTAAGCCATTTGTAGGGGAATAGTGTGTCATGGAAGTATTTATAAATAATTTTTTAAAAAAGCAAGTGGTGGGGCGCCTGGGTGGCTCAGTAGGTTAAAGCCTCTGCTTTCGGCTCAGGTCATGATCCCAGGGTCCTGGGATCGAGCCCCGCATCGGGCTCTCTGCTCCGCGGAGAGCCTGCTTCCTCCTCTCTCTCCCTGCCTGCCTCTCTTGCCTACTTGTGATCTCTGTCTGTCAAATACATAAATAAAATCTTTAAAAAAAAAAAAGCAAGTGGTGAAATATTCTGCTTATTCCAAGTTTATGTTTTATGTTACAAGATATACACATTTAGAAAATATGGGTACCTTAGACATAAATTGAGACTTTTCTATCTTTCAAGATGTAGTTATAATTGGTTTGGTTCTGCCTCGTGAATTCCGTGGATTGTGGAAGTTCAAAGCCTTCCCCAAAACTCCTGCTGTTTTCAAGTAGGAGGCGAGGGAGAAGACACGTTTTCATGGCTACATCACGTTGACCCAGATGTGCAACTCAGCCCTGACTTTAATTTATATACACCTATGATTCCGCACAGACACCCCCCCACGTGGAGATAAAGCACACAATAGCATGAAGCACCTGGGGAGGGGGGAGAAATGAAGGACAGGAAAGAAAGGGTTTCTGTGTCAGCTCATAAACCACTTTAAATTGCACCTGAAGCTTTTGTTCACTACATGCCTCTGAATTCTGCCAGTGTGTTCAGCTTACTCAAATTCAATCTATCCAAATAAATAAACAGGTGAAGGCAAAAATGCAAAGGTCTTACAGTAGAGGATCATGATGAGAGATCTAGGAAACAATGCTTTGATACCTGTAAATCCCGGCATGGCAAAGTGCCCAGGCTGCACTGACATCCCTGGATTAATTACCCTTGACCCTCGATCAATAATAGATTTAGGGGCAAAGACCCAACACGCAGTCGAAAACCCACATGTAACTATGGACTCCCCCCAAACCTTCACTACCGATGGCGTAAAAGACCGATGAACATATTTTGTATGCCGTATGTATTACATACTGTATTTTCGTAACAAAGCAAGCTAGAGAGAAGAAAGTGGTACCAAGAAAATCACAAGGAAGAGAAAGTACATTTACATGCTATGCTGTAAAACTTCTACACCTCAGTGGACCCGCGTGATACAGACTTGCACTGTTCAGCATAACTCACGCTTTGCAAATTTAGACCAACAGTGCAGGGGGTGGGGGTGGGGGGGAACATCGGTTTAGCCTTGGTCATGACTTTGAGCCTCGCCTTGGCTCCATGCTGGATGTGGAAGCTACTTAAAAAAAAAAAAAAAAAAAAAAAAAGGAAAAGATTACATTCAACAATGGAAGTAAAAGTCTGGTCCAAACTAACAAAAGAGATCTGCACTGACATGTGGTTATGAAATAAGAGAATAGTGTTGCTTCTTTATTACATGTAATGAAGTTCTCAAAGCACCACATACACAGTAAGAAAACAAAATCAGAGGCTCATGGGGGATTGAAAGCCCCTTGTGTGTTTCTGACAAATGTTTCAGCATTTTCTTTCTTTCATTCTTTCTTTCTTTTTTAAGGATTTCATTTATTTATTTGGCAGAGAAAGAGAGATCACAAGTAGGCAGAGGGGGGGAAGCCTGATGCGGGGCTCGATCCCAGGACCTGAGATCATGACCTGAGCCAAAGGCAGAGGCTTAACCCACTGAGCCACCCAGGTGTCCCTGTTTTAGCATTTTCTTATCTGAATGTCAGTCTCTCCGTGGAAAGGCGAAGGACACAGAAGGCAGCCCGTTTCTGCGTGTGGCCTGTGGTAATCTGATTGGGCTGCTGTAACCACACACCTTGGACTGGGTGGTTTCAACCGCAGAGATGTATTTTGTACAATCCAGAGGCTGATGTTGGAGATCGGGGGGCAGCAGGGCTGGGTTCTTGGCGAGGGCCTTCTCCCTGGTTTGCTGACAGCCACCTTCCCGCCGTACTGCTCACAGCACAGACCACATTCTGGGCTCTTCTTCTTGTAAGGACACTAATTCCACCTTGGGCCCCAACCCCACGACCTCATCTAAACCTAGTATCTCCCAAAGTCCTCTCTCCAAATACCACCACGCTGGGGGCTTGGGGCTTCAACATATCAATTTTGAGGGCGCACAATCCGGTCCACATCACAAGCCCCAGCCCTTCTTCATGTGGAGGACCATTGCTACCAATGTGACATCCAGAATCTGTGCTCATAGGACCCTTTGCTCAGAGAAAGCAGGTGCATCCTGCCATGTCTCTGACCACGGGCGGTCTTTGGATTTGATTTACTAACTCTTACTTTGCCCACTAAATTGTCGTTTGCCTTTCCTTCCTGTCATCCACAGCTGATCAATACGACCAGTGAGACAAAATTCAAGAGAAGCCCCGTCATCTTTAAAATTAGAAATGAATCCATCTAGAGCTGCCCACATAGTTTTGCTGGGTTAGAGCACCCCCGTGTGTTTCCAAAGGGAACTACCCAGAAAAATCGACCTTGGAAAAATCATCATCGCCTCGAATCAATAACCCATAATCATTTTTTTTGGTCTTCGCTCACACTGAGCACCTGCAGCTGATGCCTCATGGTGGCAGATACAAGGGAGATTGGAACATGGATCTTGCCCTTGAGAAGCTCACGGTGTAGTAGAAAATCAGCCACATAGAAAGTAACTCGAAAGGAGAGGTAGAACGTGACAAATCTCTTTAACGGCCACAGAGAAAGTGCTATGGAGGCCCAGAAGAAGGGAAACTTTATTCCAGCTGGGGGTGTCTGAAAGGCTTCATGGCAGACATGACATTCGATACCCCTGGAAGACTGGGTATCATTTAGGGACCGTCATTACTTCACCCGTGAGATATTGTAAGTAGTGGGGAAATAAAGACCTCAAGGCAGAAACCTGTAGAAAGAACAGTCAGGAGTTTTAAGCTACTGGAGTGTATATTTGTGAAGGGTAATGACATGAATTAAGATCAAGCAAACTTGGGGTTCTCTGGGTGATGGAGTAGGAGCCAAAGAAGGTTTATGAGCGCAGGAGAGATGCTCATCTAGTCTTTGATTTACCCAACAATCTCATTCAACAAATGTTAGTGTGCCGATCTGTGCCACGCACCAGGCGTCCGGTACACAGAGGTAATGAAAGGGTACGCGGGCTCTGCTCTCACAGAGCTTATGGCAGAGAGAGGTTAAAGAAGTATTCACCCAAGAAATACTTGACTCAAGACACTGAAAAGGCAGAAAAAGAAGAACAGGAACTTATGAGAGAATAAGGAAGGGCTGGGGACTTAACGGAGACTCGGTGTCAATGACAATGACATTAGAACTGAGATCTGAAGGACACGGGGGGTGTCAGCCAAGTGAGGATTCAGGATATGAACCTTCCATGCTCATGTAAAGGCCCTGAGGAGTAAGGGGTCTGCTGAGCTCAGGAGACTGGGAACAGGCTGATGTGAGCGGAGGTCACAGCAAAGGAGAAAGTTGGCAGAAGGCAGCAGAGGGAAGTGGGCACTAGCCTGTGCTGACCTTGTAAGTCATGGCAATGAGCCTGGGTTTTAAGTGCCTTGGAAAGCCAAGGAGAACTTGACCACATGGGCAGGTATAAACACCGCTCGGGTACAATGCGAAGAAGGTACCAGAAGGGGGCATGGGCAGCTCTGGGACATCAGGGGCAAGGTTTCTGCAGTTGCCAGTGGTGACCGCGTCAAAGCAGCTATCAGTGGGGGTAGAGAGAAGGCTCCCAGAAGGCTGGTCTGGCCTCAGTATGGACTTTGAAGGGAAAGGCTAGAAGCAGGAAGGCCACTGCAAGTGTCTTCATGGGGGATGGGAGTGGAGCATGAGAGGGGAGGATGGTCAGTGTGGAGTTTGGAAAACTACCCAAACTCCCAAGGTGGGGAACCCCCAGCCTAGGGGGAAAACAAGGTAAGAAAGGCATTCGAGGGGCACCTGGGTGGCTCAGTGGGTTAAACCTCTGCCTTCGGCTCAGGTCATGATCTCGGAGTCCTGGGATCGAGCCCCACATCAGGCTCTCTGCTCAGCGGGGAGCCTGCTTTCCCCCCCCCACCCCCCGCCTGCCTCTCTGCCTGCTTGTGATCTCTCTGTCTCTCTCTGTTAAATAAATCAATAAAATGTTAAAAAAAAAAAAGAAAAGAAAAAGAAAGGCATTCAAGGAGACATGAAAGCTTTGAGACTGTGCAGAAGTAAAAGGAAGAAATGGGATGGAACGAGGACAGAGCATGAGTCTGAATGGGACCTCCCAACATGGAAGCAAGGATGACACCCAACTAGAGACATCCAAGGAGGGGTGAGGAATGAGGTGGTTTAAGGGATTATGATTCTCTAACTTCTGACCAAGCTAAGAGTCCCTTGGGGAATGTGAGAAAAAACCATATTTTGGGCATTCGGGGGTGCAGTGGGAGGACTGTGAGGGCATCATGGTGGGGAGAATCAGGGAGAAAGACAATGTAAAGGCAGCTCCAACTAAGAGAGAAACACAACTGCCAGTGGAAATTACCTAAAACCACCACCACCTACTTTGAAACTGTATTACATTGTTACATAAAAACAATAGCAGCTAAGCCTGTACTGAGCTTCCCTAGCTTGTATTACATCCGCATGTGTGTAAATCCATTACATATGTATCATTTAACATAAAATAGCTCCAGATCACATAGCATTTACTGGTGAAGCCAGGATCTGAAGCCAGGCCGCATGGCTCCCTGGTCCAGGCTCATCAACAACGCTCTACACCACTTTTCCTTTTGTAGAATATGCAGCTTTCGGCGTAAGATCAGCGCTCACGGCAAAATACTGAGTCATCCCAGACTCCTCTCCTTCCCTCGCACCCACACTGACCCACCAGCACGTCCCGCTCTACCTTCAAAATATACCCAGACTCTACGGCTCACTTCCCGCACCACGGACTCCCAGTGCAGGACCACCTCCTCTCCTGCGGATTGGGGCCATTTCCTTCCAGCCCGTGGCTGCCTGCCTTGCTCAGCGTGAAAAAGCCAAGGGTTCACTGCCACCTAAATCAAGGCCACCTCTGCTTCTGCCTCTACTGTCCCACAAGCCTTCATGCCCCCCCCTCCGCCCCCAGCCTCAATGCTTGTCCCCGCCCCCTGACACTTGCAAGACTCACTGCCTCACTCCTGTCTGGTCTCCACTCCAACAGCATCTTGACAAGGGTTCCCTGACTCTCCCACCGCCTTATAATAAAATAGCAGCCTCTCCCCCTGCCCTTGCCCTGCGGTGTCCTTCCTCATGGCATTCGTCAGCATCTGACACGCTGCCCACAGATCTGTCCCTGTTCTGCTCCCTGCACTAGAATTCAAGCCCTCTGGGAGTGAGGACTTGGATTGTTTCTCCGCTGTCTCCGTGGTGTCTACATCAACACCTAGCACACGGTCTGCTCCATGAATATTTTGTGAAAGGATGAAAATCTTGTTTCCCCCATTCTACAGATGAGGAGGCAAGCTCCTTGGTGAATGGCTCATGGCCATCAAACCAGTGATAGAGTAACTATCAAAAACGGAAACTCGCCCCTCCCTCCAAGCAACCAAGCAGGAAAATACTTCCAGTTCAGCCAAAGCCCCCTCCTTCCCACTCCCTCCGCCAGCACAGTAACCCCCTGCTGGGGCTATCCGGAATATTCAGGCAATAGACCACTGGGCACAGTGGCCTGTATGTGCCTCTCGCTGGACGTTCACCTGTCCGATGCCAGGACGTCTGCTACTCTTCCTTTCCTCCCAAAATACTGAAATAGAATGTAACCTTCTCTCTGTGTGGTGTGGTGAAAGGCAGGAGGTGCCGCAGACAGGAACCCTGGGCTCCCTGCCCTGCAGGGGATCCAGGGCTTGCCCTCCCCAAGGCTGGCTTCGCCCTGGGGCTACTTGGCCCTTCCTCAGCTGGGGCCCTGGAATGGGGATGAGTAGCCAGGCTCTGCAGCCTCCAGCCGCCACCTGGCTGTCTTTCTCTAGCATCATTTAATGGATCAGACGTTGACCATTCCTCTCCCAAACACCCTCGTGTCCTCCAGCAAGGAGCTATCAGTGTGCCATAAGGATCCTTTCGCTTAGCAAGCTCATTCAAGCCCAATGACCAGCCCCAACGGCAGGGCAACACATCGCCTCCGGCAGCCCACACCTCTCTTCCCTATCCCTCCTCTGGGCTTACGGGCCTTGTTTGGTTTAAGGCATGGGAGAAATGCAAGACTTTGTGCAAAGTGGGGATAAAAGGAACTTAATTTCATCCATGCACTCCTCCTCCCTCCCTGCTCCTGTTTAGTTTCTAAATTAATTATCACCCAACTGGAGGTTATGGCTTTGTCCACAAAGAAGTTTCAGGTTTGCAAAAGGCATTAGGATAATGACTGGAGGATTTTAAATAAAATATAAAATAGAATCAGGGCATTGAAAAGCATCTTCTGCTGTGAACCAAGGAAAGTCTGAAATATTTCTGGTTTGGGGGGACTGACCTCCCAAATGGCTTTTGGGGGAGGGACAGATGTGAGGAGAATCAGAGGTCTGAGGGGGCAGCCAGACCTGTGGAATCAGCCCGGTGCCAGAGGGACCGCCAATGAAACTCAGCCCCACTTTCTCACTGTACCTCTGAATTGTGTCATTACATTGCCTCCCTTAGAAGGGCCTGAAATCAATAAAAAGAAGTTCAAAAACCACTCCATAAGCATCAGAAAATCTGCCCTTCACTCTTCTTTCTCTGCACCCAGAGGAGTTTTAAATCTTCCTTCCTTCCCACATCAAGCCTGAGATACCAGGCTCCCGAGAACTGTCTTTAATTTGGCATCATTTCTGCAACATTTCCGCCAAGCATCTGTGGGTCTTTAAAGGGAATGTGAAAAGGTAGCAAAGACACATCTATACGGCAAAGGCACGGAGCACCGAGAAGGGGCACATCAATCAAACCTGGAGAGAAGCCTGCTAGCAACCTGGAAATCAAATTGTGTCAGGGAGAAGGTCCGTGTGGAAAATAGATTAGAAGGGCGCTGAACAAGGGAGAAGAAAGACAGGCAACCCCTCCAAAATGAATGAGAGGCAGAAGAGGCCTGGAGAAAGGGCCTGAAGGAAAAGACTCTTGGCCATCTGGAAGCTAGAGAGGAGGGGTTCTGCAATGGTTCGAGTCCCGCTTGGACCCTGCAATGGCCATCCATCTCCACTGTCCTGTGTTGCTTTGCCACCATCAAACCAGAGCAACGGGGTCTGAAGGAAATGACGGGAGAACGGAGGCAGGAAAGGGAGGGGAGAGCAGGCACTGGGATTTAGATGAGTCAGAAACCCCCACTGCAGCCCCATCCTTCTGGGGACCTCCAGCGTCCAGCCCCAACTTTGCACCAACCGTGCTGAGTGGAAGGGCCGCTGGCCGGCCCTCTCGGAACCCGGATCGTGAGAGCTGCCTCCCCAGTCACCCTCAGAGAGCAGATGGGGAGCAACAAGCATAGGCACTGGGTCGATAGGGGGGGCTCTCAAAGAGCCACTATTATTATTATTAAATAAAATGTAGAAGTACTGGATGCTGTCTCTGGAAACTTCCATTTTCGTCTGTGATTTGCAGGTTCTGAGGGCTCTCCTTGCCCCTTCTTTTTCTCAAAACCGTAAACTCCAGATTTCTCTTCTATTCCAACCCCTGTGTTGGGATACGGCAGTCTCTTCATCTCCCAACCAAAGCCCCCATCCTGCCAGCAAACTAATCTTGGTAAGACAGTGGGAAATGTCTTCCAGGGGTGGACTTTGGCTCATTGTGGTGATCATTCTGCTCTTGCTTTGTGATCCTGCATGACTTGCCTTTCTACAGGATGTAGCATGACCAAAGGGATAGATTCGAGTCCCAGCGCACAAACTCAGTGTTCTAGATTATTAATTTCATTTTGTATGCCAGTTTAATTTCTATGTCAGATCTCCATTCTGTCTGGAGGCAGAAACTTAACCTAAGCCAATTCAGAATTCTAGCACCAGTTCCAGAATCATAAGCGTAAGTTAGTTTATCACACTGAACCAAGGCTCTGTGCTTGGGAGATCATGGTAGTCATTAGGCAGTCATTGCTGGAAAAGATTCTGGCTCCATGTTTCCAAACTCATGGCAGGATTGCACTTCCCTACAAGCTAAGTGTGGCCATGTGGCTTGCTTTGGAAAATGGAACGTAAAAGCAAGTGTCATTTCCAGAAGGAAGCTTTAAATACCAGATCACGCTTTTCCTCATTCTTTTTTCCCCCGTCTGCCACAGAGACTGGCAACCTTCCAGATAAATGCTGCTCCAGTAGGTCCCGGGGGCCCAGGACAGTGCTGACCCAGCACAGAGCTTTCCCCTGATCTCCAGTCAACCTGCAGTGCAAGTGAGAAATGAGTCCTGTTGTTTCAGCCACTTAGACCTGTTTTTGTTAATTTTGTTAACCTGGGCATATTCTAGCTTACCTGAAGGGTACGGGTGATGGCATCCATCTGAGAGGGCCTCATTCCCGCTTCAACTTGGCAATCCAGACTTCCCGAGCCATCCTCCATTCCCCACTCAGGACCTCCTGGTGTCCTGGCCTTTGTCAGCTGTTTCTGAGCCCCTCTCCAAGGACAGAAACCCACCTGTTGTCACAGCATCATCCTGGGCCACGGGAAATTCTGTGGGAGGTGTTCAGGCCCATTGGCTCAGACATTCCATGGCATCTCGAGTCTCATGACTTCCCCGGGGTTCTATCAAGGAAACAGAGCAAGCCTCTGCCCTAGCTGGGGCGTCTCGCCATTCCCACTTCTTCTCCAGGAGGCTTAGGCCCAACGCTTTCCCCAAATCCCATAACAGTTGCCTCTTCTGGCTTTTCCCACAAGCCCCAGTGCCCTATCCTTGCCCCCAAACCCAGAGGCCTTAAATCTGGCCTCAGGCTGGAGACCTCATTCTTACTCACCAGTACCACCTTCCCAAATCTATTATGTCTGTTTGGTGTTCCTTCCAACACCCAAGTGCTCACAATCTGCAAGCCAAAATTTGCCCCGTGCTTGTCTCTGGGTTCTGCCAGACCCCCTCTTCCTTTGAGATAATGAATGAGGAATACCCCAGCTCCCTTCATGGAGCAGGGACCAAGATTCAGGGAAATGGAGCGGTGCTGGTGGTGCAGGAGGTCTCAGTGGGTAGTTCAGAATACTCCTCTGTACATACGTGTTCTGCCCAATGATGAGGCTGAGAATTAAACCCAAGTGTGGGACTATTTGAAGCCAATGTGCAACCCCAACAAAACCATTTGACTATGTCTTTGTATAATTGTGATCCTTGCAAAACTTCTCAGTGTACAGGGTGTGGAGGGTCCTGGGCACAATGTCTCTCCTAGAGACTGTAAGCCCCTTGAGGGCTGAGACCATTTCTTCCATGTGTCCTGCAAATCTCCAGACTTGGATCCGTTGTGCACCTGGAGCATGGACAACAGCACAAGACAGGCTGGAGTGCGAGTAGGGGCCACATGTCACAGCAGGAAGCAGAGAAGTGGCGTGATCAGATAGATTTCTTTTCTTTCAACAAAAGATTTAATTAATTTATTTGTCAGAGAGAGTGAGTGCACAAGCAGAGGGAGAAGCAAGCTCCCCACTGAGCCGGGAGCCCGATATGGGACTCAATTCCAGGATCACCAGATCATGACCCGAGTTGAACGTAGACCCTCAACTTACTGAGCCACCCAGGCGTCCTGATCAGACATATTTCTTTCTCTCTCTCTTTTTTTTTTTTTTTAAGATTTTTTTGTCTATTTATTTGACAGACAGAGATCACAAGTAGGCAGAGAGGCAAGGAGAGAGAGAAGGGGAAGCAGGCTCCCTGCTGAGCAGAGAGCCCGATGCGGGGCTCGATCCCAAGACCCTGGGATCATGACCTGAGCCGAAGGCAGAGGCTTTAACCCACTGAGCCACCCAGGCACCCCCCGATAAGGCATATTTCAAAAAGATGCTTTTGTTGACTAAAATACTTGAAACAGGACAACAGTGGAAGATACCAGTTTGTGTCCTGGGACCAGAGCAACTCCTGTCGAGGGTATCTACTACTGAAAATGAGCATGTAGTCAGTACCAATAAAGTATTTAAGAGAATTTTTTAAAACCTCCAAACTTTGAGAGTTTAGCTAACACATGACAATGAGGATATTCTCATTCTACTTAAGCTTTCAGCGACAGGAAATTCTCTGTCTCCTGTAGAGCCAGCCGATTAGATCCCGAGAAGCACCTCCCTTTCCCTCCCGG
>PISX010028420.1:0-20218 GCA_004024625.1 Mellivora capensis | reverse complement strand
CAGAGGCCATCCCATCCCGGGGGTTTTTAGAAGCATCCTTACAGGTTTTCCTCCCCAGGTTTACCGTTCCAGCAAAAACATGCAACAAACAGGATAGAAAGAACACTTCTATTTGCTTTCCATCTGGCTGCTTTGGGGCTGGAGGGGATCCTTGACAGTGAACCTCCCGATCCCATATGCTTCAATGTTGGTCACATCTTTGGCCACCCAAATGCCACCTGAGGGGACAAGACCCACATCACCTCCATCTCCCAATAATGTAATCATTGGGTAAAATCACCAGCATGCTTCAAATGTGGATCTTGGAAATCAGCTGGTTTATTACTGAAATCTTAGCTGGGCTGACGGATGGCTTGGACACTGAAAGAGTCCCTAAAAGGGGCTTGCATGGGAAAAGCAGCAAGTATGAGGCACATCCGGCTTGGGAGGCCCCCAAAAAGAGAAGGGCCACTGGGCAAATGTGGGGGTGGCTCCCAGCTGGCCGCACCCTCCAAGGTGATGACCTCGCATGTGTGTGTGCGTGTGTGCTCCAGAGTCCTGTGTCAAGAGGGGCGCATAGCCCCAGAAGTTTTGGGGGGTCAGGTACAGCTGTTGGAGAGCAGGCTCTGCTACGAGGGAGCTGTGTGACCTTGGACAAGTTCTTCAACCTCTCTGTGCCTTCAGGTCTCACGGTACAACTGGGGATGATTGGACCCCAATAGAGCAGGACCTGTGGGAAGATTAAACGGGCTCAGAGCAAAGGGCTATTTGGTGTTATTGCTCATAACGGTGTTTTATCTGTTCTTTTAGAAAGCCCGTCTGTTTCAGGAGCAGCGGGACAGCCTGGGGCCGAGTAGAAGAGGGGTGGGAGCATAGGAGAGCCAGTCCAGCCAAGGGGGAAGGCCCTCCTCCTAGGCAGGAATCCAAAGTTCCAGAATGAAACTATGGCAAAGCCTTGTCCTGCAAACTAAATGTCCCCTAAAAAGATCCAGGGGTGGCTTCTAGGCCCCCAGACACAGAGATACCAAGATCGCCCCCAGAGCACTGCACAGTCCCGTGGCTGAGACCGGATGGATGGAGCAAAGAAGATTCTGATTCTCTTGAGTTGCTCCAAGAGCAGTCAAGACAGCGGCTGGGGGCTGCATGTGGTCCGCATGCCTGGCCGGGCTCTGGGTCCCAAAGCAGGTGATGTGCGGGCCGCGGTCTCTGCCCCTGAGTCACTTTGCCACGGTTCATCTACACAGACGGGACCTTTCTTCTTGCCACAATCTGTCTATGCAGACGGGACCTTTCTTCTAATTCTCACGTCTGGGGTGCCTCGCCTTCCTGAGGCAGGACGGACACAAATACCCAGTGAGGGAGCAGACTGCAGTCACACACACTGGCCCAAAGAGGAATTCAATCGCAGCCGGAGAGCCCGTGTCATCCGACGGAAATGGTCTCCTGTCACAGCCGCCCCCACGCACCCCAGGCCCATTGCATAAGATGGCACTTATTTTTATCGCTGGAAAGGGCTGGCTGTGGGTCCAGTCTGTAGGAGGGAGAAGCCCGAATTTGCTGAGCATCTGAAACGGTTTAAGGTTATTAATGACAATTAGATGCTGCAAAATCTAAAGTCCTAAGAGTGGTTTTATCTGAGGATAATCACTATGACTCAGACTTAAACCGAAGTCAGCCTGACGATTCTTCCTCCCCGACGGCTCGGCGGCTGAATAGGAATTCAGAAAACCATCAGTGCATTCATTCTGCTAATGGTAGTAACACAGACATGAAGGATAACATTTCTATCCTTGCTTCTCCGCCACATCATGAGATGAAGGAAAGAAAAGAGAGCAAGCGGGTGTCACCGAGCACTCATACCCATGCCAGCGTTCATCTTGGTCTCCCACCCACAGGCCCGTTCTTCTAGAACACGCGGTCTTTGGATACAAGGCCACGTTCTCACATTTATCCCCTTGACTCCTTCTACAGGGGAGGAGGATCAGCACAGGTGAGACTCTTGAGTTGTGAACCTCACAGACTTAAATGACAACAAGCACTTGACTCTGCGTCAATCCTACTAATAGAACAGAACGTCTTTGCTACAAACATCTCATTGTTAATTTCAGTCCATTGTTATCGGCAACTGTCCGGACGCAGTCCACGGGGGCGCGTGGATGAGCCCGTCTGCGGCTCTGCCCTCGGGGCCGGCTCTCCACATCCCTTCCTGTCACCCTGGTCTTCTTCCAGAGTTCCCGCTCCAACTCGGGGAAACCATCTGCTGCCTCCAATCAGAGTCCCCAGGGAAACAAAGTTTCTCTCGACAACACACAGCACAATATGAAAGCTGGTCTGCTCTCTCGTCCTTAATCTGATCACGTTCCTTCCAGAGGTGACCTGCCTGGCCCAGGAAAGCCAACCTCTATTTGAGATATTATTAAAGTAAACCCTGCTGTCACATCAAACGCACAGGATTCCAAGCACAGGCTCCCCCCCCCCATTTTGTTTGAGCTGTCTGGAAATTATAAAACAACAATACTTTGGAGAGCACAGTATCATTCAGCCAGCACAGTCCCTTACTATATTTGATTCATAAGTTAATGTGAATAGGAAAAAAAAAAAAAAATCCTGGCATTTATTGAGCACCTACTGAATGCTGCAAATTCCAGTAGGTACATAATAGATATTCTCATGTTTAATCCTAACAGGACCCTGAAAGGTGGGAATTAATTTGGGAAATTTTTAATAGGAGGTCATGTCAGAAGCATTAGAATAAGTTATTTACTTGGAAATGTATTTAAACATTAAATAAAGTAACACATTTGGTGCCCGGCAGAACACCAGGTAGATAGTGGGCTCTTGGGAAAACATCCAACCTTCTTTCTTGGCGAGGAAAACAGGACTTACTCAAGTGCCTCCAAATCACGCACTGAAGGCGAGAGCTGGGGCTCAGCTCATGTCCACCTGCATCTACTTGGCCCGACCTGGCCCTGTGCATGCATGTCCTTCTCACCAACACGGGATCTTATACCCAGGTTAGTCCATGGTACACACAGCACAGGGTAGCTTGGGGAGACTTGGTAACTTGCCCAAGGTCTCGGGGCCAAGAGATGAAGGATTAGCCAGGATGTGACCTTCCTCCACCCTGAGCAATCCTACACCCAGTCTTTGTCTAGACTATGTTTACCTACAGGATACTTTTTCTCAAGTGTGCTCTTCTCTACAAGCGAAATATGACAGGACCTTTGATGGGGCAGGGGTGGGGGCAGGGGTTGGCAAAGTCCACGCAGAGAGAAGAGGCACGAAACTGTTCCATGCTGGTCCCCTCCCCACAGCCCCACGGCCCCGCACTTCTGGTGCTTCCCAGCCTGCAGATGCATCAGTCTGATCTCTGCTCTGTGTCTCCTCCCTGAGTCTCTCCTCTTATCTGGACACTGGTCATACTGGATCAAGGACCCGCCACCCTCCTACACAGCTCTCATTCGAACCTCTATCTTAATTCATCTGCAAAGTTCCCTCTTCCAAACACAGTCACATTCACAGGTACCAAAGGGGCAAGGGCCACAACACATCTTCTGATGGGGTGCACAATTCAATCCCTAATACCTTGCCTTCCGGAGAAGCCATGGAAAATCCTGCCCAGTCCTCCTCCCTGTGCCCTTTATCCAAATTACGGCTCATGATGAAGTCAGTGGCAATGGTGTAAACATGTCAAGGGAGCTGGTGACACCGGCTGAGAAGGAAGGCAGAGAGCCCTGTGTGGTCAAACTGGAGTTCACACGAGAATGAAGGTCAAGAGCACTCGGCTCTGTTCCGTGTCAAAACCTACTCTTGCTCTTACGCAAGAGATGCCTGTTTTGTTTTTTAAATTTTTTTCTTATAAATAATGTCCCCATCTTCTAAAGCCTACTTGGAAACACACACAAACACACACAACCCGGCTGCAGCTGGGTGTACTAATTATTCCAGCATTATGTTAACCTCTTTTCAAATGAAGAGCGGCATTCCAAAATTGCCTCACGCATCATCAAAATTTGAACGAAAATGCTACAGGAAATCTACTTTTCTCTATCTCCAATGTTGATAATTTGGAGAGCAAATGTGAGCCCTGCCAGTATAGCAAAGATTATCTTAAAAACAGGGCTTAAGGAGCACCTGGGTGGCTCAGTGGGTTAAGTGCCCACCTCTTGATTACAGCTCAGGTCAAGATCTCAGGGTCGGGGGACAGAGCCCTGCATCAGGCTCTGCACTCAGAGGGGGGTCTGCTTTAGATGCTCCCTCTCCCTCGGCCCCCCATCCCCACATAAGCTCTCTCTTTCAAAAAAATAAATAAATCTTAGGAAAACAAAAAACAAAAAACAGTGCTTCATTTGCAAGCAAGGTAAAACCATAATTACGGTAGGCCAGTCCCGTTCATCAAAGTTCACTTTTTAAAGTACAAGTTTTCTCTGGTTGAGAGGTACATTCAAAGGCTCTTTAAAAGTTCTCTAGAAAGAGAAGATTTTTAAAGCAGAACAAGGGTCACCTACCAAAACATGGAGAATGCACTTAAAAAGCCACTTCACCAACACAACACCTGATTCGCCGTCAGGTTTCCTCACTCTCAGCTGGCAGGAAAGGTTAAGAGAGCCTGTCACGTAACTTAACAGAGGCTGCCAGTTTCAAAAGCTGAAATTCACGACCTGAGCAGGAAGCAAAAAGGGTAAGCGGGAGGCTTTTGGATCTGCTGGTCCTTTGGCAATCCCGTTCCTTCCGGAAAACACCAGGATGAAACCCACCAGCTACTCCCTCACTGTAACCTTGACTCAGTATTGACCTCCTTGGGCTTCAGTTTCCGGTCTGTAAAGTGCAAAGGACACAGCCTCTCTTGCAGGTTGGTTGTAAAGGTTAAAACTAGCACACACGAAAGGTACGCTGTGGGGCATGGGGCCCACCGCCGCTCAATGAAGGGTGGTAGTGGTGCTGATCTGCATTAATACTTCTCCTCTCCCCCTAATGGTCACTGATATTAGGTGGGGAAGGGGGCGGGCACATCGGCCGCCGTGCTCCCAGAAGTGAGCCCTCCCACCACAAATGGAAAATCCCTTTCCCACCCTGAGAACCCTGACGATTTCTGGGAGAGCCATCCCTGACCCCTTTGTGTCTCCCTCTGAGGTCACTGGGAAAAGGAGGGGAGCTGACCCACGTCCCCAAGGATGACTTGGACTCCCTTTGCCAAGGGGACAGAGCAAGAAGCAGTATAAACTGAGATTCTTCTTGAAAGGGAAATCTGAAACAAAATCTCAATGAACAGTTCAAGCGTCCTTAAAGTTTCTGTTGGGAACAAATCTACACTGTGACTTTCTTACCATCTCTAACTAAGTGGCTTGGTCTCACCAATCACACGCTCCCTGTGGGTCAGGTTCCTTCCCAGCATCTGAAATTTGCAAAGTTCGCCTCCTGGTAACTGATCTCTACCCCACCTCCACAGGTCAGATTAGAACTTCCAGGATATAGAACCCTATGCATTAGTAAGTTTCTAAATGGCATCAAGAATAGCTTCAAAGTCATCAACGAAATGTGCTCTAACGTACACACAGCTGTACATGGGGAGGACAGTGCTGCTTCATCTTGAATGCCAAATTACTGATATTCACATTTATTCTAGTCTACAGCTATAACCCTTAGAAGGCGGAAGGGTATTTTTTTTAAGCTGCAGCATTCAGGAAACGCCATTCACTAGGCCATCCCTGGGGGTGGGGGGCCACAGAGGTGACCTGCCCCTTTCAGAGTAAACCCACATGCCAGATTTCCGCCATCAATCTAGCTGATGTGGAAATCGGGGCTGCTGTGGTCCCAACAGAGGAAACCTGGGAACTGGGGTGGGGTGGGAGGCAGGGTCAGCACGCTACATTCTGGAGATAACACGCTCTATTTCTGTCCTCCAGCATAATGATCTTAAATTAAAGGCTACCGTGGAAAAATATTTAATCTATTAAGTGAAACAACAACAAAAAAGCAGATTATATGGAGTGTATATAAAGAATGGTTCCATGTGCATAAAAACCATACGTAAATGGATATAAATCCCGGAAGAGATCTGAAAGATGATAATATACCAAGGTTTAAGGAGACTGTTTCTCGAGACTAGAATTATGGGTGATGAGTAGGTTTTCTCCTTGTTTGCTGACTTTATTCTCTAATTATGGGTGCAGTAAACAGGAATGACTTCGTTAGAAGAGAAAAACAATACAAGTTTTCATCCACTGTTTGGATTCAAGTTTTCCTGTTCTAGATATGGGGCTCCTCACACAGGCTACGCCCCCGCCCCCCATGGCTATCCCTCTTGACGGCACCTACGCTGGGTCTTCTATCTTCCTTAACTGTCCACGGTACCCGACAAAGATGGCAGCCTCCCTTCCCTTCTGATTCTTGGAGAATTTGCTCTTTGCCTCCTTTGTCATCCCTGACCCCTCGGCTTCCCAGAGCTTCTCTCTAGCCCAGCTGTCCACGAGAAACAGCATGAGCCACAAACGAAATTTACATTTTCCTAACAGCAGTATTTTTTAAAAAGGGAAAACAAACCAATGAAGTTAATCTTAACATTTAATCCCAAATACCCCAACTATTATTTTAACATATCATCAATATTTTCAAATGGAGTTATTTTATACTTGGGGGCTTTTGGGTATTAAGTCTTTGAAATCGAGGGTGCATTTTTTTTTAAAGATTCATTTATTCGAGAGAGAGAGTAAGAGTGAGAGAGAGCATGAGTTGGGGGGAGAGGGAGAAGAGCAGGCTCCCCACTGAGCAGGGAGCCCAACACAGGGCTCGATCTCAGGACCCTGGGATCATGACCTGAGCCAAAAGTAGACACTTAACTGACTGAGCCACTCAACCACTTAGAACTGGCCACATTTCAAGTGCTCAGTAGCCACATGTGGCCTGTTCAACTGTATTGGGCGGTGAGGTTCTTCTAGTCTTTATGTCTGTTTTCTCTTTATCTTCCACTCATGGGTCACCCAATATACCATCTAAGTGGGGACCAGACCTGTCACAGTCCCTCCAAGTCACAGTTCCCAACTACCGGATCAACAAAGCACATCCTTATAACTTGGTTCTGTAGTCACAACATGGCCCGGACGAGCACCAGAGGAGCAATGGTCTTGAAATCTCTTATCTGATGACTCAGTATTTACCAAATACCCACTATATGATGAACGCAGACAGGACCATTACTGTCAAGGTCCTCGCACCGTCCTTTGAGAAAAGTCACGTGAACAGAGCCACTACAATACTACTACATGCTAGGAATGTACGTGTTAGGAAACCACAGGGGAGAACACGTTATGATGAATTCTGTGGGTTGCAGAGTCTAGGAAACCTTCGCAGAGGAGTCCACCCAAGGGAAAAGAGAGGGCGGTCCAGGCAAGAAGACGACCACACAAAGGTAGAGAAGCGTGAACTCACAGAGTCTTCCCGCAAAAAGACACACAGCATACAAAAACAGGGAGATCGGCAGGAAGTCAGACTGCTGTAAATGATCTTGTATGACCTGCTGAGTAATTTTAACTTTATCCTGTGAGCAATGAAAAATCACAGGCAAGTGTTTTTGCAAGAGCCTGATATTATCAAATTTGGAATCTATTAGCTCTGGCAGAGGGTAGGGTAATTGAGGGGGAGGGTGGGTGACTAAAACACAAGACAGGCATCAGCATCTCCAGTTAGCTGCTCTAAGCTCAACAGAGCTTCAGGAGAGGAGACCGAGATGAGCACGAGGCCTGCTCCCTGTGAACTTACGGCCAGGCCAGCTGAGGTCATGACTTTTTTTGTGCCTGGATGAGAGGCAGGAAGGGTTCGTGAATGCCGGTAAGTCAATGCAGGCTTTGACCTGCAAGATGAAGGTCAGTATCACAAACCATTTAGCAGGTGATGCCGTTAGCTTGCAAAGGGGACGCCGTTTAAAATCACGACGCCCATGGGCCTGAAAATAACTGGCACTATCCCATACCCACCTCACAGGGCTGACTTACTGGTTTCTAGGTCTCGGGGCTCCCAGCCCGCTGCAGCCCCGTAGTCCTCACCACCAGCCCAAAGCTTTTTCAAGGCAAGAACCGTGTCGTCCTTCTGGACCCATCACCCAGCAATGCACATGTTTGTTGATGGAATGAATGAAGGAAACGAAGCCACAGAAGTTGCTTCAGAAGCTTTTTCTCATCTACAACCCACCTGGTCCTTAGATAAAAATCACAATTAAAAGAAAAACTCCTGGTGAGTGGGATAAAAATGAAAAGCTTCAACTGGGCAGCTAAAAGTCCTAACCCATTACCTGTAACGTCGCTGGCTTCCATAATCAAGCCCAGGGCAGTAAGAGAGACTTCTGAAAGTGGGGTTGGGCCCCCCTGGAGGCACACCAAGACGAAGCCACGGGTGGGGGTTGGGGAGCGCACATTCTGTTCTCACCAGCCTTAAATCGACTCCCAGCAGCCCTGCTAATAAGGACAGCATTTCCCAAAACAAACATGGGACTAGAGCGAGGTATGGAGTTTTCTAAACACCAGGGGAAGGAGACTCACCATTAAATTCAGACCACCACCACAGTCAAATAATGAGTGCGTTCTGAAGAAGGGAACTTTCTAATTAGAGGGGAATCCATTAACCTTGAGGTCTTTCAATCCACTAGTCAAATACAGCCCAGAGTCCTTGAATTTCCTAATCGTCTGCTATTCTTCCTGAATCCGACCTCTGGGTCTTAACCTTTAACATCCTTTCCACCTCCAGGAGCCTATAGGATTTCACTCCTTTTACATGTAGAGAGGTTACTAACTTGGACAAAAGATTTTCTTGTTCACATAAAAGTATGTCCTGTATAAAACAAACTAGGAGTTCTTTTACATAAGCACTTCAGAAGATGTAATGAAGATTATATAGGGTCTACATACTAAAGTGGTGGGACCAAGCTCAGACTAGGACTTTGCCTAGAGCTCCAACTGTTAACAGCATCATTCAGACACATTTCCCCGAAACCGCAGTTAACATCATGGGGACCAAGTCCAGACCACAAAAATCTTTCTGTAGGTACCCAACTCCCCCCAGCAAGCCCCAAACAAAATCCAATCACGGTAAAAAAAACTGACAGTTTCCTTGAAGTGTAACTTACATTCTATAAAATTCAGTCATTGTTAGGACTCAATTTGGTGACCTTTAGTCAATTTGTAGGACTGTGCAACATCACCACGATCCACCTGTAAGAACCCGTCCACCAGCTCCCCTAATCAGCCCCCCAAGCCAGTCTGAGGTTGGCTCCTGCTCCCCGTCCCAGCCCCGGACAACCACCTGCTCTCCACCCCTCTAAACTCACTTCACGTGAATGGAAGCAACACCTCGTCATTTCCTCACTTAGCATAATGGCTTTTGAGGTTCCTGCCTGTTGAACATGTCCCATCAGCGTAAATTTCACTGATTTTTTTTCAATGAAGAGCTAGGCTTTCCAATCAAGAGCCAGCTACCCAGAGAAGAAACACATCCAGGGGAAATGAAAAATCCCACCCGGGCCAACTGGTCCCCTCCAGGCGTGGGGCAGAGGAGTACACGGCCACCCCGGGGCCCGACACCTCTTCTCTCATTTACCGAAGAGGGCTATCCCACTCACCTTGACGTCAAGTAGGTGACACTGTTCCTCCTCCACGGACCCCATTGTGAGGGGTCAAAAAGAACCAGTTACCCAACTCCCTTATTCTCTCTCAGCGAGAGAGCTGCTCCGTTTCCCCCCTCCTGAGATCTTCAAGTTCCTCTTTACCTTTCAGCTTATCTTTTCTCTGTCTAGAGAACTCTGTTATGGGGGAGGTGGGGGGTGGGCGGAGGAGATGGCATTAGCCTGAGCATGTCCATAAACGATGAGGTCTGGCAAAACTAGATCTGCCTGCGTTCGGGGGGCGGATGGAAGGCAAAAATGACCATCTTTGGCCATTCACGACTCTAGTGGTTAAGGAAAAAAAAAGAAAACTGTGCAGTGGTGGGAATGCAGCAAGAGCATTCTTGGGAGTGAAGGGATGAGCGTGAGATACAAATTAGTCCCTTAAGAGAGGCAAAATGACAAGCAGACACTGGCGCTCGGCCCTCCCAGGAGTCTGCAAAGAGGTGGGAGGCATGCCTGTCTCGAAGCGCGCTGGCATTGTTACTCCGGGGGCGGGATGACGGCTTTCCACCCAACACCAGGGTAATAGCTGACTTCATGCCAGGATGGGGCAGCTGTCCCCAAGGCCTGGGAAGCTCCTTCTTGCCCTCCTGCTTCTCAGCGGGGGGGGGGGGGGCGGCTCAGGGTGGGTCCCCAGAGAGTCTGTATATGGGGTCAAAACTAAGGTGTGTCTCTGGTAAGTAGTCCTCGAAACGAGGAACTGGCTTCCTTAGGGAAAACAGTGTTTGTCCACGACTCAATGGCTCCAGCCGGGCTGATGTGTGCTGTTTGTGAAATCTGGTCCCCCGAATGAAAGAGGCTGCTCTGGGCACCCTTCCCACCCCGGCTCCAAGGTCCAAGCCATATGCCACCACGTACCTGTGCACCTAAATAAACAAACAACGAAAAACATTTGCTGCTTAAAGCCAGTTAAGTACTCCTCTGTGTGTTTTCAATGTGCCATCATTTCTCGGCTTGTCCCCACCGCCCGCCCCCCCTCCCCACTGCCCCACAAAACTCCACCAATTTCAGACAGTCACGTCACTTTATTTTGTTGTCATGCCCGCTCTGTAGTCATTAGTCCCTAGGAAGATTAAATGATAGGCTACAGCCTAGAAAACTCTAAGCTTTCAATAGAATTCAAGTCCCAGGAATGTCCTGGAACCTGGAAAAGTACACAAATGCCGAGTTTCTAAGTCACTGCCAGGAAAATTCTAAATAAGAGAATTCTAAATAAGAGAACACAGTGGGCCACACGTCTTTAACGTGGCTCAGAAAACCAACATCTCCACGTCCACGGTGGCTTCAGGCCCTTCACGCTGGCCCCCGGCCTCACGCAAGAGCAACTCTGTCTCCTTGAACCAGGCCCGTGAGACCCCAGGAGCCGGCTCCCGCATCTCTTCAGCAAGAGAACTTTCAGGGGTAAATGAGCAGTGATGGGGACACACACACCAGAGAGAAAGAAAGTGCACGGAGGCGGCCAGGAGCCAGGTCCCCATACTCCTCCCACTTCCTTCACATGGGAGCTTCCCAACACTTCAGCACCACTGACATGTCGTGGAGTGGGGGGTGGGGGGGAACCCCCTTGTGGTGGGGGCTGTCCTGTGTTGGTTGGTCAGTTGGCAGCATCTTGGGCCCATACTGGTTGGACACCATTAGAAGACAACCGACACCATCTACACACATTGCCTGGTGGTCCCCGGGAATGGCACCCACTCCAGAATCCTCAATTTCTGGGTTGGAAAGACCTGGGAGATCATCTAGGCCAAGGCCCATCGTTCGGGAGGAGTTCAACAGAGTCCTTTAAAGAGTAACTCTCCAAGGTCGACGAACCCCCTACTTATCGGCAACACAAAAACCAAAAGAAATGGTACCTGAGCAGGCCAACAATTCTGGAGAAGACTTTTTTCAAAAAATATTATTATCAGGCATATTTCAAAACCATTTCTTGGTAAATAGTATAAGTAATGCTGTTTGGTTAAATAGAAAATGCCCCCCTGGAAATCAGCCCATTCAAAAAAGAACGTGCACAAATCCTGGGTATTCTAAGAGGAGAGACCCCTAGGATCTGCCCATCTCCCATCAAAGAACAGCCATTCATAGAGAAACCTCTAAAAATAAAACGTGGTCTGGATGATTACGATCAAATATGGAGAGATACAGGGTCCACACACCAGACGGTGGTCCAGGACCCTCAGGAAGTATTCCCAGTGACTGCCAATAAGTGACTTATGCGAAAACCTGAGCAATAAGGTAGCACGGGCCACGCTCTCTTTCCCCAGGCACTTGCCAACTGAAGCCTTGTTTCCTCTTGGTCTTGATTAAATATTTTGACATGGATACAGCACTCTTAGGGCAAGGTGGTCAAAATCAGAGTTTGGTGGGGTTTTGGTATACTGCGGGGACCTAGAAGGAGTTTAACCAATACTCTTAAAAGATCATTTTGGGGTAAGGGTAACATTAGACACTATTCAAAGGTGACATCAGAATAAAAGAGCAATTTTCAGTGTTCCTGGAGCATTTTAGTCCCAACTGATTAGCAGTGTAGACGAAACAGCAGATAATCTGGGAAGCATGGAACAAGCAAAAATTTATCAACAAAGAACTATTCACAAGTAGTAAAGAACTAAAATCAAATGCATGCATTCTTAAAAAAAAACAAAGATTTTACTTATTCATGAGAGATGGGAGTGGGGAGGGGGCTGAGGGACCTCATGTGGGACTCGATCCCAGGACCCTGAGATCATGACCGGAGCTGAAGGCAGAGGCTTTAACCCACTGAGCCACCCAGGTGCCCCAGGATCCACCTTTTAAATGGAGCTGGCCAGAGCATGCTTTCCTGTCTCTTGGCTAGTAACATTCTCAGCGCAAGGCAGGGCTGATGCGAAGAAAAAAGGCTGCCTTAATCAAAGGAGCAAAGGTCAATTTTAATAGGCTACTGTAAGCAGAGAAAGAGAAACACTAACATTTTATAAAAATGGTGATCTATGTATAGTGAAATTTACCTTTTTTTTTTTTTAACTTTCTTTGGGTTCAATTAAAAGAAAAACAGGAGTAGGTATTACTTACTCTGAATTAAAATCAATTTTTTTAAATGAAATATAACCAGCATTTTCTGAAGCTGTGGATTGTGGCGGCTGAAATGCCCAGGCCTGCTCCCAGCACCCACAACCAAACCCACGCTTTCCCATTCCATTCCTTCAGCCAGATGGCATCCAAGCAGGACGCCTCTGCCTTTGGCAATCCAGTCTACTTACAACGTGCTAGTCTCATTGAGCCCAAAGTCGGAAAACTCCAGTCGAAGCACACACAGCTTAGTGTGTGAACCAAATCCATTCCCAGCGCCGGCTCACTACACGGATCCTTCAAATTTCAGCATCGCAGGAAGAAACCGCACAGTCCTTCGGCAGCAGGTGGACCCTCCCACCCCCCCCCACCCCCCGTAGCCCTACACTATATCCCACGCCACAGTGCTCCCTTATTGTGCTCCAACCTCCCAGAAGGCGGGGGTGGTGTTTCACTCCTCTGTACTACGCTCAGTTCCCATAAGCAGAGGATTAGTTAAGCGTCTGCCGAAGAAAAGACTCCACGTCTAAGGTCAACAGCACCGACGCAGATAAAAAACAAACTGTGCCATATTCCTGGGAACAGCTGGCAGAATTACCTCAAATAATTGAAATCCACGGGTAAGCCACAAGGAATTAAGCTGATTGCTCCGTCCTAACAAGATCTTTTGTACAAGCTGATGCAAAAGGAAATACAAGGGGCAATTCCGTAAGAGGCTCTATTTACTGCTTTAGGAATCGTGTTTTTCTGTGCTCGTCAGTTAAATCTGACAAACATCTCCCGAGCCCTGTCTCTGTGTGGGTATGGGCCACCCCGTACTGCAAGATATCTCAACAGGAGCCACTGTTTCTTTACCTTTTCTTGGTAAAATGGGCAAAACGTGCCCTCTTTCGAAATGCCAGTATGACGGCTAAAAAATGAAAGTTTATACAAAGTGCCTAGTATATGACAGGTGCTCAAAAATATAGGGTAGACCTAAGGCCACTGAATAACACAGCTCTAGGGCTGCGGTGGGGGCGGGGGGCCAGCATTTCCATCACAGTCCTGGAGGGCCTGACACACACAAATCCCACAGCACCTTTTTTCTTAGCCTCCTGTTTTCCTGGTTTATATCATTTTCTACCTCCCTGCCTGTTCTCACCGGAAATGTCAAGGTCAAAATGCAAATGCGTAGGATGATGGCAAACAAGATCCAGGAGAGTGGGTGATTTAGAAATGAACCTGCTACTGATCTACTTCTGAGCCATCGAAAAAGACAAGGAATTCATTCAAGATCTATCTTTAACTCCTAGATACTACTGACAACTTCAAAGAAACATAGAACAACACTTAAATACTCTCCATTCTTCTGGGGGGAGGGGTTCCACAGACCCCTTTTGAGAATTCAATGAAAGAAAGAGACTTTCTTCTCCCAAATACACACACATCCTGAAATTCTGCTTACATTTCAGACGGTTCAAGAACACACATTCCCACCCCAGACCCCTCCCCCACAGCAGCAATAAAAGAGAATCAGCCTAGACCTTCCCATGATTAAAATATGGAACACGCTTTTAAAAATTATTGTGCACACAGCTGGCTACAGTCCCAACAATTCTCTCGCTCTAGGTTATGTTAAAATTCCAAAGAACAAAATAGCATGAAGCGAGCCTGGGAAGTTTGTGAAGCCAGTCTCTGGTCCAAAATGCCCGCTGCTTCCCCAAATAATTAAGCCATTACTTCATCCTCGATTGCACACCTGCAATATAATTGCTTCACAAAACCATGCTCACAGATGGCTTTGAGAGAGGTGAGTCCACATAATAAAAGTTCACAGGCAGCTTGGTTATTTGGACAGGGTTTTGGAATTACAGAGATGCTGCCCGAGGCAAACACATCATCTCATTAGTCCGGTTGATTAGCTGGGTTGCACTTTGCAGTGGAAACCCCACATCCCGTCCTTCTGGGGGCGGTGGGGGGGGGGAGGGCTGTGTCGTGCGCCCCCAGGGCAGCCAGACTGTATTTTAAACAATAAACCAACCATAGGGTCCCACACGCTGACCTAAAGAGTATAGTCTACAGGAAAATAACAAATAGTCCATGCTCTCATTTAAAGATCCCAATCAACAATAATCACAATCCACTTTCTATTCGAAAAATGCTTTACGGTTCTTTTTTTTTTTTTTTTAAGATTTTATTTATTTATTTGACAGACAGAGATTACAAGTAGGCAAGAGAGGCAGGCAGGGAGAGAGAGGAGGAAGCAGGCTCTCCGCGGAGCAGAGAGCCCGATGTGGGGCTCGATCCCAGGACCCTGGGATCATGACCTGAGCCGAAAGCAGAGGCTTTAGCCCACTGAGCCACCCAGGCGCCCCTGCTTTACAGTTCTGAAGCACTTGAACATGACTCAGAACCTCAGAAGGCAGGTATGACCACTGCCAATGCACCCGTTGATTAGCAAATGCTTTTTGAGTAGAGACTGGGCAGGGTGTGGAGGAATGAAGGTCTCAGTCTTCCAGCAGCCATGAAAATGCAGAATGCCAAGTCAGCTGCAGGAAGGACAAGGGTGTTCTCCAGGAAAGGAGCACTGAACCAGATTCTCTGAGGGAGAGTAATTCTGTGCAGAGAACTGGAATGGGAGGAGGCTGGGGAAAGAGCAGTGAAGTCAGAAGAGTGCAGGCAAATACAAGGGCAGAGCATGGGGCAGGATCTCACCGCTGGGTGTGCCCTGGCGTCTGGGGCGTGATGGGGGCTGAGGCTGGCGAGGGAGATGGGCCAGATCAAGGAAGGCCTGACCTTCCCTGGATAATGAGCGTTTACAGAAAAGGAAGTGGAAGATAACACAGATCTGCTGGAGCAGTTGTTCTCAAACGATGCAGAGCTTTAAAAAAAAAAAAAATGTATCAACCCAGCAAGTGCCCTCCTAGGTATTTACCCAAAGGATAAAAAAATACAGATCCGAAGGGGCACCTGCACCCCAGTGTTTACAGCAACAATGTCCACGATAGCAAAACTACGGAAAGAGCCCCATGTCCATGGACAGATGAATGGATAAAGAAGATGTGACGGGTTTTCATATGTATATAACGGAATACTAGCCAGCCAGCCAAAAGAATGAACTCTTAAGATTTGCAATGACCTCGGTGGGGCCTGACTGTACTGGGCAAAGTGGAATATGTCCGAGGAAGAAAAACCAGATGATCGCAACACGTTTGTGGAATTTAAGAAAGAGAACAGATGAATATATGGGAAGAGGGAAAAGAAAAAAGGGAGAGAGAGAAACAAACTTTAAGAGACCCTTAACTATCAGGAACAAACTGAGGGCTGCTGGAGGGAAGGGGGGAGGGGAGTGGGAGGGGGTAACAGGCTGACTGGCATTAAGGAGGGCACTTGATGGAATGAGCCCTGGGTGTTACATGTAAGTGATGAATCACTAAATTCTACTCCTGAAAACAATACTAAACTCTATGTTAACTCGAATTTAAATAAAAATTTGGAAAAAAAAAGATAAAGAATTACTATTTTTTAAAAAAGCATATCAATGCTTGGGTCCTACCCACAAAGATTCCGATTCAACTAGCCTGGTGTGGGACCTGGACAGCAGCATTGTTTTTTAGAAACTCCCCAGGTGAGATTACTGTGCAGCTGGCGTGGACAAGCACCAGGCTAGAGGTCCAGCAGCTTCCAGCTCCACGGTCAGGGCTCTTTCCCAGGCTTTGAATAATAGCAATTATTTCCCCTTCATTTTACATATCAATTTTCAAAATGAGGGGGAAAAAAAAAAAAGGGATGGGGAGAAAAGGCTCTCAGATCCACACATACACACATACCCCTATCTTTCAAATACAGCCCTTCACTAGAACATAGAGAATTCTCGTGATGGTTATTTGCTATGTATGCAAATTGATATGCAAAGTACCCTAATGAATGCAGATGTTAACAAATCCAAAGTGACCTTTACTTCTGGACAGACTGGGTAGGAAAAAAAAAAAACTGTGAAAGTCTCTTTATTACATATTCTTTGAGACCATGATGCTTTGCTGGATAAGATCAACAAGTCAAATAAGCTTCCTACAGGGCCTCACAGAGCCAGCACACGGCAGGGGGAGTGCAGGGTGTCCTGTGTGATCCCGTTTATCTGAACAGCTTCAAGCATTTTACCCACAGATACGGAGTTTATAAGAACAGGTGCCTCAGAGATAGTGACCCAGCAAACTTCCAGAAATCTAAACAGCTGGTGCTCCCCGGGGTCACAAGGTCAGCAGACCTTGGTCACATCGACTGCCCCTTTGTCCTTCCCATGTCCCACAAGGACACCACTGACCGAGCTGCCTTCTCTCTTTCAACGCAGTGCTCTGTCGGCCGCCATGAATCAACCAGACTCGGCAACAGAATCAAAGTCAATTTGTGATTCCTGCCCCGTAATTTAACACCACTTTAAAAAGAACCACTCACTAGGACTCCTTGGAAAGAGTACCAATTTGTACCAAGCAAGAAGCCCAAAACACTGATTCCATTCATTTAAACCAACAACATAGCCTTTTAGGTAAGTAGAAGTTGATTGACCAAAAAAATGTCTGGGGACATAAATTTCGGGGAAAAAATGAAATGTTTTTTTCACTCCTGCCAGAAGAGAAAGAAAAAATTAGGGTGGGGGAAACCCTCATTTTATTTATTTATTTATTTATTTTAAAGATTTATTTATTTATTTGATAGAGATCACAAGTAGGCAGAGAGGAACGCAGAGAGAGAGAGAGAGGAAGAGAAGCAGGCTCCCTGCCAAGCAGAGAGCCCCATGCGGGGCTCGATCCCAGGACTCTGGGATCATGACCTGAGCTGAAGGCAGAGGCTTTAACCCACTGAGCCACCCAGGCGCCCCTAATTTTAAAACAGGCTTTGGTGCTAACCTTTGAACATAACACCACAAATTCACCTTTGTGCCCAGGGCCGGGTTAGTCCTTCTCATTAGGATTTCCCCTGGGACTCACAGAAGAGGGTTTCGAGAGGGCTGCCTTCACCCCTCTAGCTGTTTTGTTTCTGTCCCCCCTCCCAAACATTTATTTACTTGGGGGCAGGGCAGAGAGAGACCCTCCAGCAGACTCCCCACTGAGCACATTGCCAGAAGCAGGGCTCGATCTCATGACCCTGAGATCATGACCTGAGCCAAAATCAAGAGTCGGGTCTTCATCGACGACGCTCCCCAGGTGTTCAGTTTCTGTTTTTCCATTTAGTTACAGGACATCTAGGAAAGGTCAATGCACGGCATGATAAAAAATAAAATGTATAAAAAATATTCTAAATGTATTTACCAATATTTGATCCCAAGCACCAACACCAGGTCGTGATCGGGGACTGTGAGGTCATCAATAATGTGCCCCCCTCTCAGTCAGGGGCTCTGAAAGCCCAAAGCTTCCCCGGGGGGGGGTTGTGACTAACACCACAAATGAACGTGTCCCCGCGTTGTCTTCCACAGCTTCCCCTGAGGGGGGCCGACGGTCACAGGAGACTTGAGGGACACAGCCCTGCGGCCAAAGGATGCCATCGAACAGGGGCACGTATTCTGTCCTTTCAGGAAAGGAGAGCCGATCAGCTTGTTGAGAATGATCAAATCTGGGGCAGCCAGCTCAAGGCTACAGACATTTCCCAAGATGGATTTCTACCTGTATTCGTTACACAATCTATTTCTAAAGGGCAACCCGTCTTGCGGGATCACATTTACCTCACAGCCCACAAAACCTGTGGAAACCTGGCCGTGAACAAAAGATCCACAGGCTCCACCGTGAAAAGGAGCAAAAAGATCTGGGTACACAAAATGGCCGTCCTAGTGAGGTGACATGTTAGAGCCCCCTCAGCCATGGGGACAGAAGGCCGCATGGGTTCCCTTCTCCACCGGCCCAGGCTACCCTGACTAAACCCTCACTCTCCCTTCCTCCAGGCCTTTCCCTGTACTGTTTGTCCTTACAGCAGGCCCCCTTCAGCACACACGCTTGACAAGCTGTGAACTCAGGCATTTCAGTTACTTCTACTGACGATTGCTCCCATTGTGTGGAAGGCACCCCTGTGCTCACCGCTCCGTGGGTGAACTGCATTATACCTGCGAGATCTGCCATGGCTCTGGGGCCCCCGAGGCTTGGCACCTCACAGAAGTCTCCTTAGTGGTCTCGATTTGGAATTCACCACACCTTTCACCAGGCAGCCCGTAGTCACCTCCTCTGCTGTGTAACCTCAGGCCCCCTGGGCTATCTGGCAGCAGGGAGGTGAGGCAGCTCGGCTATGAGGGGAATGTCACCCGCTCTCGAGCTTCCCCAACGCGGACCTGCTCTCACAGGCCTCATCAGCTTAGTCAATATTTGTCCAGCAAGCCCGGCCTAAGCAGAAGCATGATAACCACCTTCCGCCTGCTCCTCATACTAGAAAACAAAACCCTTGACTCCATTTAAACATGAGTGACTGAATGAGACAACAATATGGCGGCAATCTACAATCAAGTTAAGGAAAGATCCTTCCATCTGGTTGGCTTTTAACTTTTTTTCCCCAAGATTTATTTATTTGAGAGGGAGAGAGAGAGAGAGAGAGAGAGACGGACCATATATGACCAAGGTTAGGGACAGAGGGACAGAATCTCAAGCAGACTCCCCACTAAGCCTGGGGCTCGATCCCAGGACCCCGAGATCATGACCCGAGTCAGATGTTTATTTTTTTTTTAAATTTATTTATTTGTCAGAGAGAGAGGGAGAGAGAGAGAGAGCGAGCAGCGGCAGACAGAGTGGCAGGCAGAGGCAGAGGGAGAAGCAGGCTCCCTGCCGAGCAAGGAGCCCGATGTGGGACTCGATCCCAGGAGGCTGGGATCACGACCTGAGCCGAAGGCAGCAGCTTAACCAACTGAGCCACCCAGGCTCAGTCAGATGTTTAACCGAATGCGCCACCCAGGCGTCCCCATCTGGTTAGCTTTCATATAGAGTCGGAGTAACACAGCACAGGTAGGACTTTAAAAATTTAAAAATTTCCCCCAACCTCTGCTTCTACTTTCGTTCCTGTATCTTATGACCTCGGGGATTTAAACTACTCCATGACTTTCTTACTAAAGCAGGTTCCATTTCTATTTACGTGTCTTGGAAAGAAGAGAGCATGTTACCCATGTGAGTAACTCATCACTGTCCCCAGCCAGAGTTACACGCAGGATGAAGGTCCAAACCGCAGGATGTACAAGGGACTCCCACGGGCACCACCAGCAAGACCACACCATTTTAACACCATTTTGGAAGAACAGAGATTTTTCTTTGAGCCTCCTGGCACTTTTCCCCCTTCATCAGGTCTTGGCCTGATGGCCATGAGTGAAATGCTTCACAATGTATCACAGACGGTTATGTTCTATCCTCGACCAGGGCTATCTGATGTGACGTTCTCCAATCAGGGGATGTCCCATACCTGAGCTAACACAGTAGCCATGAGCCATATGGCTGCTGAGCCCTTGGAAGCGGCCAGTGCCACTGTTCATTTAATTGGATTTAATGTCAATTAAACAGATGCATGTGGCCAGTGACTGTGGCACTGGATGGC
>PISX010028419.1:8633-21672 GCA_004024625.1 Mellivora capensis | reverse complement strand
GATACATATTTCCTTCAAAGTCAAATCAATTATTTAAAAAAGGTAAACCAGTTTTGTCAATGTTGATGCAATAATTGAAGGAAAAGTATATTTTTGGGCAGTTAGTTCAGTTACTAGTCAAATGTTAAGTATGTCGGGAACAATTTGGGCATATAAGTCTACTTTTTCAACTGTAAATTTTATGAGATCAAGTACATCCTGTGAAAATTTGGCATCTGAATTGAGATATGCTATAAATTTAAAACAGAAGTATAGAAGACTTTGTACAAAAAACTCATTAATAATTTTTATATTGATCAGGTGTTGATATATTTTGGGAATATTGGATTAAATAAAACATATTAAATTACCTGTTTCCTTTTACTTTTTTAATGTGATTAATAGAAATTTTGAATTATATATTTTGCTCACAATTTATTTATACTGGACAGAACTGATCTAGAGCTCTTCAGCCTACATACTGTGATAAAGAACAGAAAAGCCAGAACAGCCCTGGAGCAAAATTATAAATGCATACAGTTATCCATTCCATATGAGGCAAATGTGAGCTGTTTCTGAACCTTCTTTGTGATAGTGATAGAAAGGAGCTAGTCACCAAATCAATGGCTGCATAGCTTGTACCTGAGGCTATATTAATTTGTTTTAGCAAAAGTAACACATCTGGCAAGGCAGCTGTGATTAGGGCTACTATTTTGTTGAATTTGTTGTAATCTACCATCATTTTCCAATTTCTACCAAGTTTTTGCAAGGACAAAACTCATGAATTAAATCGAAATATGACAGGGATCACCACCTGCATCCTTCAGATCCTTTCTATGACACTAATCTCAACTACACCCCTAGAATACAATATTGGTTTTGATTCACTATCTTGGCTGGAGGGATGCAGAAGGGTGAGGGACAGTTTGAAGATTGTCTCTACAGTAGCTTTGACCCCAGAGACTAATGACCCAATATGGTGGCTATATCAGCTGCCAAGTATGTCAAGTCCAATTACATATTTGAGATGGGGAAATGCCCACCAGACTTTGTGCAGGACCTCATTTGCCCCTCTCTAACAGGAAGACCACATGGTTTGGGTCTCTGGTTATCACTATCAACTTAAATCCTATGCCAGATAGTTCTTGGAATGTCTTAGTATTTCCATTTCTCCAGAGCATAATTACCTATGTAAATGACCTTAGCTCTGCCTGGAGAACTGGGCAACAGTTAGTGTGCATGTATTTCATAGTGTTGCATGATCTTTCTTTCTCCCTAAGGACTTAGCTATCTCCTCGGGAAGTATCTTTGATTCTCTGTGGACTCTAATCAGACTTGCTATGGTTGGGCACTTAACAGTCTCTAAAACGCAGTCACTATTACTATTAAGTGTTTACATGGTACTTGGTTTTGAAATGAGAACTTCTTTTTATGTAAGCCCAAATGCCCTTTGGCTTTTGTGCCTGGCTATTACCTTTACTCACCTTTGGCTATTCATTATGTCTCTACAAAGCATCAGTGGTATTTAGCAGAAGCCATCTACTTCTATCACCCTTTATAGAGACTCTTGACTCATCCCACACATTGATTTCAATAGCCTATTACATATTGCATGCTAGTGTATTCCTTTCCACCAGTTCACCTTATCATGTCACCAGTAGTGAAAGCTATAATAAAGTGCAATGTTGCTTTTGGCCAAGAGCTTTCTGTGCACCAATGACTGGGTCTTTTTTGAATCCTGGTGTACTCATCTATCTTACCTGTTTTCCTGGACTACTCCCAGTACCAACTTTCACAGGTTGGGTCTTTTCAAAGCAGAGATAGGAGTTTGGGGTGGAAACTTCCCAGAGGAGGGGTGATTGGAGGTTGACCTTAGGATGTAGGTTTGAGATAACATAGAGGGATAGGGAGACTATTTCATGTATCTTTTTAATAGAGTAGGGGAAAAATAAATCACTATTTTGAGAAGACTGTCTTTGTGAGAATAGGGACCAGTCATATGGAGGTGGAATCAAATGAGAAGTAGTGAAAAGTGTAAATACAAAAAGGGATTGCAAAGGAAGAATTGGTGGGGCCCTTGTAACAGTCTAAGATATACAAAGATTTGGAGCCTGAATGTCCAGGATGGAAAGGTGCCCCTGAGAGAGTGGGAGATTGAGAAGAAAGGTAACTGATTGAGACTGAATCAAAATTAGTTTGCTGAGATGACAATAATTGTACATTCCAGGAAAGATTTTCTTTTTGTATGCCTCTACCAGTAAAGTTTGGGTCAAAGAAAGGAAAGAGCCATACAGATTTAGAAATAAACAGTGAAAGCCTGAAGTACAAACTTTTGAAAGAATTCACAAGCTTAAGAGTTGAGATTCGAGGAACACCCACTTAGGGACTAAAGGAAGAAAACAAGGAGCCATTGGTGAAGAGGAAAACCTAAGCAGAGCTTGGAGAGTACCATGGGAGAAGAATTTCATACATACAGCTTATCAGTGAGGCAAAGCTACCAGAACTCCCATGAGCAAATTTGCACAAGTGGTACACTGATACTTCATTTTTCCTAATTAATCTTTTAATGTTTTTTATTCATTATTTATGACAAATGTTGTCAGATCTTTGATTCTGTCTTCCCTCAAGGTTAGAGCTTATTCATTTTAACACACATGAGGAGAACATGTGTCTTTGCTGAGGAAGTCTTTGGAAATAGATCTGGAGATAAAAAAAATCTATGCAGGATGAGTTTTCCTGGATATTGCAATATTCTATTTAGATACCTCATCATTGCACATCAATTTGAAGGGTCATTCAGTCAACAGCTTGTGTCCAGGAAACAGATCTCCAGAGATGCCCTTTGGGTTTGCATACTTAAGCTGTGTTTAGAAACAAAGCCAACTGGCAGCACCATAAAATTATGGCTCCAGTTTTAAATACACAAAGTCCACTTAGGGTAATTAGTAGCTTCTTATTTTGACATTTAATAAAAATATACATAGCAAATCCTCTCTAAAAGCTTGAACAACCTTCTCCGTCCAGCAGTTTCTGAAAACTTAAAGCCATCAAAATCCACATGCCTTCAATCCACATTAACTTCAGCAATCTAGTTTGCAGTTGCCCCCCCCTTCACTTCTGAAAACTGTCTCTAGAACCCCTGTCCAGGTCCACATACCCTAAGTCTTTTCAAGATAGCTCCATCCTTCTTCTTGCTTTATCCAAAATGTGGCTTTCTCTTCAGAAATCATTTCTACCTCCCTCTCAGTTTGAGACTAATCATTCTTGGACATTCTCTGCAAGCTGATCAACATTATTTCTGGACTATTTCTCCACTGCTTTCTTATAAAAGCCCTCTGTTCCTTCTAGACTCATATCATTCTGTTTGTGGACCATTTTCTATATCATCATCATCTCCCCAGTCCCATAACATGTCTCAGTCAGTAAGACTGCAGCCACTGGCCCAAGCTCTCTTCTTCATCTAGCCTTCCAACAAGGTACTCACTCAGTCCATGCCCTCCTCATCTGGCACCTTCTCCTCCATTTCTCTTCTCCATCTCCACATCAAGAGCAGTTCTTTATTGCCAAGAACCAGTCAACTGGTTAGTCATCACCTTCCAAGCAACACACCCTCTTACAGCGATTCCTTTCACCTACCACAGAAAATCTTCAACCCAATGAGGCTTTCAGTCCTTTGACAAGTACCCCCTTGCTCTCTATGGGCTCACACCTATTAAGTTTAAACCCTGCTGTCTTCATTTAGTCACTTTCTTAAAAATATCAGCTCTCTTATCAATAGGTATCCCAGTTTGGGTTACCATCATCTTTTTCTAGACTACTGAAACAACTAACATGTTGATCTCCTCATTCAACCATAGATTCTCCAATCAACTCTCTAGAGCAATCTCTCTTAATTGCAAACCTCATAATATCACCTGCCTACTTTGAATACTATAGAGGTTCCCCCATGCTGAGATTGCTTACAAGGACCTACTTGTTCTAGCCATTGTTTTCATCCCAAATGTTGTCTCCTCTAACTCCGTTCACTAACTTTTTCTCCCATCCTACTGCCATATTCAGCTTCAGTTCTGAGAATATAACTCTTCTTCCCACCCCTCCCTTTTCATTCCCTCCTTTTCCTCTCCTCCCATCCTCCTACTTGCCCTATCCTCTCCCTAACTCATCTCTTTCTATAGGATAGTCCTCTTCCTGGAATAGTTTCTTCCCTCCTGGCTTCCCAGGGCTCCTCATATTTATCCTTGAGATATCGAACCCTCCAGAAAGCCTTTCCTAGCCCTTAATTAGGATAACTAATTTTTGTCTTTCACAAAATCTACTTCAGCATTATAAAAGGTCTTCCTATCTGAATTAGAATTGCTGCAGTTCCTTAGCATTGCTATCTCTACAGAATGTTCATCCAATACTTGCTTTACTCTTCTCATCTGCCCACTTCATTCCTGACCTTGGCACTTAGGCTCCTTCACAAATCAGAGCAAACCACCTCTCTCACCCTATCTTCTATCTCTCTTATAAACCGCATTGTTCTCATTTTCACATCACTCCTTCTCTCCAGCTACAATGCTCTCTTGTACATTCTTCAATATACCAATGCTTTGATACCTTTATGTCTACCAAATCTTTTGCTGTCTGTTTAAAAAGTCTTTTCCCATCCTCTCTATCTAGAGACTTCCAACTCAGCTTTGAAGATTTAGCTCAGATCTCAGCTCTTACAAGGGTCCAGTTCTCTCCTCTGTACTCCCCCAGCATCCTACCTAAAACTCTCTCAGGGCACAGGGCACTGTAATTCCAGCTTCATAGGTATGTCTTTCCCTGAGACAATGACCTTTAAAAGCAGGAACCATGTATTCAACTTTGTATCCCTTAAGCTTAGAGAAAAATATGAGGAGTTTAAATAATCATTAGACAAGTATGGTATGGTTCAAATTTTTTTCAAGTTGACAATTTTCATCATTTCCCTAAATTCAGCTATGTTTTTCAAACAATCACTATTATCAGATAATCACCCATTAAAATGTATGTGCCATATATTTTACTTCAAAATAGCCAGTATTCATAGACAAGACAGTCTAAAGTGTATTGTTCATGTTTTCATGAGGTCACAAGAATTTGCTAAAGGCAAAGTTGGTTGTTTTGACCATACATTACCATACTTCACAGGAAGATGATGATACAATTTCATTCCAGAATAAGCCACAAGTCTAAGAAAGAATTTATCAGAACAAAATTGTTTTATGTATTTATTTCTTCTTGTCCTACCAAATCTACTATCATCTGAGTGTAAAGTGTGAAAATGAAAAAGAAAGAGCAAAAATATTTGGCTTTTATTCTAAAATTTGATTAATGACTAACTTTCTTGGATATGGTGTTATTTCATGAAAATATTAAAGCCTTTGGACTGTTATTTACTGAGCCTCAAAACAACACATTTCTAAGCTGTATTTGTTTTTTGTCTTGCTGTCATTGGAAGTAAAATTAGTTTCCTAAAATCACATCTCATACTGGGTAGTAACCAAGTATGCATTCTCACTGGATATAACTTGACCACTGACTTATATTGAGTCTTCCAAATATTGGAGAGGCAAGGAAAATGGGATGAGTATCACTGGAGAATTGTACTTTACTTTTGCTGGAATTAATCAAAAGTCAAAGGCAATAAAGTTTTTTTTTTATTTTTTTTTTTATTTTTTTTTTAGATTTTATTTATTTGACAGACAGAGATCACAAGTAGGCAGAGAGACAGGTAGAGAGAGAGGAGGAAGCAGGCTGAGCAGAGAGCCTGATGCGGGGCTCGATCCCAGGACCTGGGATCATGACCTGAGCCGAAGGCAGAGGCTTTAACCCACTGAGCCACCCAGGCGCCCCAATAAAGTATTTTTTAATCAGCAAGTGTTTGTTGGGTGCTTACTGGGTATCCAGAAATGTGTGCAAAGTTTAGGAACATAGTAATAAAGAAGAGAAACACCATCACTGCCCTCACAGAGCTTCCAGTCTAGTAGGAGTGGCAGGTAATTAAATAAGCTACAGTGCAGTATGATAAAAGCAATTACAGAAGTATGATGTCACAGTAGTATGTGTCATAGGGTGTCATAGGGTGAAATATAGTAAAGTACCAGAAAACTGAACACTCCCTGGTTCGCAAATCAATAGATGCCAATAGGTAGGTTAAATCTACTTTTAGGAATAAAAGAGAATCAGGTTTGCAGACCCATGGTATATGCTCAAACATATTTATTTGATAAACAAGTCAACAAATGCAGAGGCTTTTAGTCACAGCCAAAGCAGTCTCCTAGAGTTACTGATGACAATGCTTGGGATTGGGCACAGTACTGTAAAACAACTTGCCCCAGAACAGCAGATCAGTCATTGTTCAGTTCATAGGGAAGGTTAGGGCCTCCAAACTATCACTTTAGGGTAAAAGTCCTCACAAAGAACAGCTACAGATGAAAAGTCGGTATCCTGTCTTTACCCTTCTCGGAAAGAGGAGCCTACAGAGCTGAGCCCTGAAGGTCTCCTATAGTTCTACAACTCAGGGGGAAACTGCCAGCTGCATTCACAAATAGATTATCCCAAACAACCCTAATGTTTCCTTTCTTGAATTTTACTACATTTCCACTCACATTTGATTTCCCCAAAACAAAGTTGCCCTGGAATCCTAAAAAGAATCCATCTACTGGGCAAATAAATGAAAAACCTGTCACTGGTTTGATACTTTTTAGAATCTCCAAATAAGCTAGCCCCTCAGTATAAAGCTGTTATATAATGGATTTGAGATTTCTAGTTTCTAGACTTCACTTGACAAAAGGATCTATGTCTTTGCCAAACCATTTAGCAAGTGTTCACAGCATGTCAATCTGTCGTGGGTTATGTTTAATAAGGCGTGTACAGCCACAGCTACCCTCACCAGACTGATTGGAGCTTGTCACCTGCTGGGTGGTTGCCATCACTCTTTTCCAATGAGAGAGAATTGAGATAGAGAAATGCTCTGAACCAACAGTGAGATCCTACTGATTGTGGGGTATTATCCAAAGATGATTCTCTGAGGCTGTGACCTAGAGGTACAGGGCAACTGAAAAACTCAGTTGACTGGGGTAGAACAATGGACCATCATCCCAAATGTTATCAAAGCTCTCCCTGCTTCTCAAGCCCAGAGAAAATTAAAGAACCAAGAGATATTCAAGAGGTCATTTTGTTCAGCCTAGACAAATAAAACTTTATTTCAACTTTAGAGAAGAAGAGGTACTGGTAAAGAGAGGGCAGTATTGCTGAGAGCTAGACAGCAAATCAACAAAATATTTGAGTATAAAAACCAACTTCCTTTACCAGAGCTCCCAAACTTTTCCAACAAAAGATCTTCATATCTTTTCTCTTTCCCAAGGGAAAGAGGTATAACTCTTAGTAACTAACAAGAATGAAATTTCTTTGAATTCATATGTCACAATTTAAAATGTTTTTGTGAATTGTGTATCCTACCCAGTGAAGCATCTATTTGGATTAATATAAAATCATTTTCCAAAAAAATTATTACACAAAATTAGTGTTTCAAGAAGATGCTATGTTTGTTCTGTATCTTTGCAAATATTTAGAACAATGGGCTCCCAAGTTCAGGAAACATAGCCTGCTTCATAAAAATACAATTGCTGTTTCTCTGGCTTCCTTTACTTCATTCTGAAAGAGTCTTATTATACAAATGCCATTTTGTCACCTAATCCATCTAGATTTGTCTCCTGAGATGCATTCATAGTGGAAAAAGACACAAAAAGAACCACTGTCTTCACACAGTTCCAGCTTTTTAAGTTCAGTTCTCCAACCTGCAAAGTTATTCCCCAGGCTGAGGCCATAAAACCTCTGGCTTGGCATGTGACAATTGTGAAAGAAAGAGTCATGATTCCCTGCAGAATCTATTCAAATAAATTGGCTCCTCACCTTCCAAATTTGTATATAAGAATCACAGTAGCATGCTAGGCTCATAGGAACTCTATGGGTTTTTCAGGAATATAAAGAAGTTATTAGACATCCTGATTTCATTGACTAACTCTGAGCCTGTTCTCCTGGGAAAAGCATTATTCTATAGTAGGGATCAAATTCCTTCTTCTTTATTTTATTTTATTTCTTGTCAGTGTAACAGAATTCATAGTTTTTGCACCACACCCAGTGCTCCATGCAATGTGTGCCCTCCTTAATACCCACCACCTGGCTCCCCCAACCTCCCACCCCCTGCCCCTTCAAAAGGGGATTTTTTTCAGAGTCCATAGTCTCTCATGGTTCATCTCCCCCTCCAATTTCCCTCAACTCCCTTCTCCTCTCCATCTCCCCATATCCTCCGTGTTATTTGTTATGCTCCGCAAATAAGTGAAACCATATGATAATTGACTCCCTCTGCTTGACTTATTTCACTCAGCATAATCTCTTCCAGTCCCGTCCATGCTGCTACAAAAGTTGAGTATTCACCCTTTCTGATGGAGGCATAATACTCCATAGTGTATATGGACCACAACTTCCTTATCCATTCGTCCTTTGAAGGGCATCTTGGTTCTTTCCACAGTTTGGTGACCATGGTCATTGCTGCTATAAACATTGGGGCACAGATGGCCCTTCTTTTCACCACATCTGTATCTTTGGGGTAAATACCCAGTAGTGCAATTGCAGGATCATAGGGAAGCTCTATTTTTAATTTCTTAAGGAATCTCCACACTGTTCTCCAAAGTGGCTACTTGAATTCCCACCAACAGTGTAAGAGGGTTCCCCTTTCTCCACATCCTCTCCAACACACCTTGTTTCCTGTCTTGCTAATAGTGGCCATTCTACCTGGTATGAGGTGGTATCTCGATGTGGTTTTAATTTGAACCTCCCTGATGGCTAGTGATGATGAACATTTTTTCATGTGTCTGATACCCATTTATATGTCTTCATTGGAGAAGTGTCTGTTCATATCTTCTGCTCATTTTTTGATATGATTATCTGTTCTGTCTGTGTTGAGTTTGAGAAGTTCTTTATAGATCCTGGATATCAACCTTTTGTCTGTACTGTCATTTGCAAATATCTTCTCCCATTCTGTGGGTTGCCTCTTTGTTTTGTTGACTGTTTCTTTTTTTTTAATCTTTTTTTTTCTTTTCAGCATAACAGTATTCATTGTTTTTGCACCACACCCAGTACTCCATGCAATACGTGCCCTCCCTAATACCCATCACTAGGCTCCCCAAACCTCCCACACCCCGCCCCTTCAAAACCCCTCAGGTTGTTTTTCAGAGTCCATAGTCTCTCACGGTTCATCTCCCCCACCCCCCCAATTTCCCTCAACTCCCTTCTCCCCTCCATCTCCCCATGTCCTCCATGTTATTTGTTATGCTCCGCAAATAAGTGAAACCATATGATAATTGACTCTCTCTGCTTGACTTATTTCACTCAGCAAAATCTCTTCCAGTCCCGTCCATGCTGCTACAAAAGTTGAGTATTCACCCTTTCTGATGGAGGCATAATACTCCATAGTGTATATGGACCACATCTTCCTTATCCATTCGTCCTTTGAAGGGCATCTTGGTTCTTTCCACAGTTTGGCGACCGTGGCCATTGCTGCTATAAACATTGGGGTAGAGATAGCCCTTCTTTTCACTACATCTGTATCTTTGGGGTAAATACCCAGTAGTGCAATTGCAGGATCATAGGGAAGCTCTATTTTTAATTTCTTGAGGAATCTCCACACTGTTACTGTTCTCCAAAGTAACTGCACCAACTTGCATTCCCACCAACAGTGTAAGAGGGTTCCCCTTTCTCCACATCCTCTCCAACACACCTTGTTTCCTGTCTTGCTAATTGTGGCCATTCTACCTGGTATGAGGTGGTATCTCAATGTGGTTTTAATTTGAATCTCCCTGATGGCTAGTGATGATGAACATTTTATCATGTGTCTGATACCCATTTGTATGTCTTCATTGGAGAAGTGTCTGTTCATATCTTCTGCCCATTTTTTGACATGATTATCTATTTTGTATGTGTTGAGTTTGAGAAGTTCTTTATAGATCCTGGATATCAAACTTTTGTCTGTACTGTCATTTGCACATATCTTCTCCCATTCCGTGGGTTGCCTCTTTCTCTGGTTGACTGTTTCCTTTGCTGTGCAGAAGCTTTTGATCTTGATGAAATCCCAAAAGTTCATGTTCGCTTTTGTTTCCTTTGCCTTTGGAGACATATCTTGAAAGAAGTTGCTGTGGCTTATATCAAAGAGGTTACTGCCTATGTTCTCCTCTAGGATTCTGATGGATTCCTGTCTCACATTGAGGTCCCTTATCAATTTCGAGTTTACCTGTGTGTACAGTGTAAGAGAATGGTCGAGTTTCATTCTTCTACATATAGCTGTCCAATTTTCCCAGCACCATTTATTGAAGAGACTGTCTTTTTTCCACTGTATATTTTTTCCTGCTTTGTCGAAGATTATTTTTTTTAAAGATTTTATTTATTTATTTGACAGACAGAGAACACAAGTAGGCAGAGAGGCAGGCAGAGAGAGAGGAAGGGAAGAAGACTCCCTGCTGAGCAGAGAGCCCGATGCGGGACTCGATCCTGGCACCCCGGGTTCCTTAGCGATTTGGGGACTCTTCTGGTTCCATACAAATTTTAGGATTATTTGCTCCAGCTCTTTGAAAAATACCGGTGGAATTTTTTTTTTATAGCGTCTACTCCTTTTTTTTAATTTTATTTCTTTTCAGTGTAACAGAATTCCTAGTTTTACACCACACCCAGTGCTCCATGCAATGTGTGCCCTCCACAATACCCACCACCAGGCTCCCCCAACCTCCCACCCCCCACCCCTTCAAAACCCTCAGGTTATTTTTCAGAGTCCATAGTCTCTCATGGTTCATCTCCCTCCCATTTGATCAGAATGGCATTGAAAGTATAGATTGCTCTAGGTAGTATAGACATTTTGTTTTTCTTTAAGATTTTGTTTATTTATCTGACTGACAGTGATCACAAGTAGGCAGAGAGGTAGGCACAGAGAGAGGAAGGGAAGCAGGCTCCCTGCTGAGCAGAGAGACTGATGTGAGGGCTCGATCCCAGTACCCTGGGATCATGACCTGAGCTGAAGGCAGTGGCTTAATCCACTAAGCCACCCAGGCGCCCCTAGTATAGACATTTTAACAATGTTTATTTTTCCAATCCAAGAGCATGGGAATGGTCTTCCATCTTTTCATGTCTTCTTCAATTTCTTTCATGAGTGTTCTGTAGTTCCTCGAGTACAGATCCTTTACCTCTTTGGTTAGGTTTATTCCCAGGTATCTTATGGTTCTTGGTGCTATAGTAAATGGAATCGATTCTCTAATTTCCCTTTCTGTATTTTCATTGTTACTGTATAAGAAAGCCACTGATTTCTGTACATTGACTTTGTATCCTGCCACGTTACTGAATTGCTGTATGAGTTCTAGTAGTTTGGAGGTGGAGTCTTTTGGGTTTTCCATATAAAGAAACATGTCATCTGCGAAGAGAGAGAGTTTGACTTCTTCCTTGCCAATTTGGATACCTTTTATTTCTTTTTGTTGTCTGATTGCTGTTGCTAGGACTTCTAATACTATGTTGACCAAGAGTGGTGAGAGTGGGCATCTTGTCGTGTTCCTGATCTCAACGGGAAGGCTGTGAGCTTCTTCCCATTGAGGATGATGTTTGCTGTGGGTCTTTCATAGATAGATTTTATGAAGTTCAGGAATGTTTCCTCTATCCCTATACTTTGAAGCGTATTAATCAGGAACAGATACTGGATTTTGTCAAATGTTTTTTTCTGCATCAATTGAGAGGACCATGTGATTCTTCTCTCTTCTCTTTTTGATTTGTTCTATCACATTGATTGATTTGCGAATGTTGAACCATCCTTGTAACCCAGGGATGAATCCCACCTGGTAATGGTGGATAATCTTTTTAATGTGCTGTTGGATCCTGTTTGCTAGGATCTTGTTGAGAATCTCAGCATCCTTATTCATCAGTGATGTTGGTCTGAAATTCTCCTTTTTGGTGTGGTCTTTGCCTGGTTTGGGGATCAGGGTAATGCTGGCTTCATAAAAATATGTCTCCAAGTTTTCCTTTTGCTTCAATTTTTTGAAAGAGCTTCAGGAGAATAGGTGTTATTTCTTCTTTGAAAGTTCGGTAGAATCCCCAGGGAATCCATCAGGTCCTGGGCTCTTGTTTTTTGGGAGGTTTTTGATCACGGCTTCAATCTCGTTACTAGATATCAGTCTATTCAGGTTGTCAATTTCTTCCTGGTTCAATTTTGGGAGTTTATTGTTTTCCAGTAATGCATCCATTTCATCTAGGTTGCTTAACTTATTGGCATATAACTGTTGATAATAACTTCTGATGATTGTTTCTACTTCCTTGTTGTTAGTTGTGATTTCTCCCTTTTCATTCATAATTTTATTAATTTGAGCTTTCTCTCTTTTCTTTTGGATTAGTGTGGCCAATGGTTTATCGATCTTATTGATTCTTTCAAAAAACCCAGCTTCTAGTTTCATTGATACTTTCTACTGTATCTACTATTCTACTGTATCTACCTCATTCATCTCTGCTCTAATCTTGATTACTTCCCTTCTTGTGTGTGGAGTTGGTTTAATTTGTTGTTGATTCTCCAGTTCTTTAAGGTGTAGAGACAGCTGGTATATTCTGGATTTTTCAATTTTTTTGAGGGAGGCTTGGATGGCTATGTATTTCCCCCTTAGGACTGTCTTTGCTGTATCCCATAGGTTTTGGACCAAAGTGTCTTCATTCTCATTGGTTTCCATGAATTGTTTAAGTTCTTCTTTGATCTCCTGGTTGATCCATGCATTCTTAAGCAAGGTGGTCTTTAGCTTCCAAGTGTTTGAGTTCCTTCCAAACTTTTCATTGTGATTGAGCTCCAGTTTCAAAGCATTGTGATCTGAGAATATGCAGGGAATAATCTCAGTCTTTTGGTATTGGTTGAGTCCTGATTTGTGACCCAGTATGTGGTCTATTCTGGAGAAGGTTCCATGTGCACTTGAGAAGAATGAGTATTCTGTTGTTTTAGGGTGGAATGTTCTGTATATATCTATGAGGTCCATCT
>PISX010028418.1:0-21573 GCA_004024625.1 Mellivora capensis | reverse complement strand
GGGGGGGGGGGGGGGGGGGTAATGGACATTAAGGAGGGTATGTGCTATGGTTAGTGCTGTGAAGTGTGTAAAGCTAGAGATTCACAGACATGTACCCCTGGGGATAAAAATACATTATATGTTTATAAAAAAAAATAAAAAATTAAAAATGGGCAGAGGGCCTGAATAGACATTTTCCAAAGACGACATACAGATGGCCAACAGACACATATACCATGTCAATATTTCATCCAAAAGCAGCAGAATACACATTCTTCAAGAAAGTCTGAAACATTTTTTAAAATAATCATGGTAGACCACAAAACAAGTCTTAAATTTAAGAAGGTTGAAATCTTACCAAGCATCGTTTTCCAATCACAGTGGTATGAAACTAGAAATCAATTATAAAAGAACTGAAAAACTCACAAATATGTGAAGATTAAAGAATATGCTACTGAACAATCATGAATCAAAGAAAAAATAAAAAGACCTATCCTGCAGCCCCCATAGCTCCACCCCACTAGATTCAGCAGGTACATACAATCCCTACAGAGGATGCCCCTTAAACACCCAGCTCTTGTGGCTGGGGGTGGAGCACTTGTGTTCTGAGCCCCATGGGGCTAAAACAACTGGGGAGGCAGTTCTTGGTAGGCTTCCACCCCTAGGACACTGACTGCACAGAGAGCAGACTGAAACACATCTCCAGTCTTCCTGTACCACTCCTTCAAGACTGGGAGAGAGAGCTCTTTCATCTCATACTTAGAAGCAAGTAGAGAGTCCAGCAAAATGAGGAAACAAAGACATATGCTCCAAAGGAAAAAAAAAAAAAAAAGAAGAAGAAGATAAAATCCCAGAATAAAACCTTATTGAAACAAAGATAGGTAATTTACATGATGAAGAGTTCAAAGTAATGGTCACAAAAGTGCTCACCAATCTTGACAGAATAGATGAACATAGAGAGTACTTTAAGAAAGAGATAGAAAATATTAGAAAGTACCAAACAGTCATAAAGCTGAAGAATACCATAACTGAATAATACACTAGAGGGGTTCAATAGCAGACTAGATGAAGCAGAAAAAAGAATCAGTAACCTGGAAGACATGGCAGTGAAACTCATACAAACAGATCAGAAAAAAAAAAAGAATTTTAAAAGGTGAAAAATTACTTAAGGGACCTATAGAACAAATCAGGTGATAAGGGATAGTAAGACTTTAAGTGGACTAGCAATTTTGACCTTAAGGAACAAAATAACCTCTGAGTGATTAAATGCAGACTTACTAGTCAAAATATTATATCACTTAATGATCCAAGATATTGATCAACAGAACAAGTTACCTTCAGATAACACTGCAATCCTATTCTAGAATTCATATCAACAATAGGGTTTACTACCTCAGTGTTGTATCAGAACACCCCAAGGTGCAACCACTATTAATGATTCATTTGTTCAATGATTAAAATCCTACATGATCTGAGCACAGACCAAAAGTAATTCAGGTTAGTTTCTTTCTATTATAGACTTTGCCCAATAGGAAGGACAAGAAAAATGAACCTCACTTCATTAGTTTGAGACATCCTCAAACTAATAGATTATATAATCTTAATTTATATCCACCCTGCCCAAGAACACGTTTGTTAGGATGGCAGACCTCAGTAACTGTGTAAAATTTAAGCCTTTATACTCAGTTCAATTTCTGTTCCTAACAAAATATTTATAATCAACATTATCTCATTGATTATCCCCACCCCACTCATCATAGCATTCCTCACACCAATCAAATGAAAAGTTCTAGGATATATACAACTTTGCAAAAGACCAAACATCGTTGGCCCTTGTGGTCTATTACAACCCATTGCTGATGCTGTTAAGCTCTTCATTAAAGAACCAATGAAACACTAACTTCATCAATATCTGTATCCATCACTGAACCAATCTTAGCCCTCACCATAGCCCTACAATGTAAATTCTGTTGCCTATATCATATCCACTGATCAATATAAACCTAGGAGTACTATTCATGCTAGCTATATCAGGCTCAGTTATAATTTCCATCCTCTGATCTGGACTGCCCTAAAATTCAAATATGCATTACTTGGAGCTATCTGAGATGTAGCACAGAGAATTTCATATGAAGTAACTCTAGCAATTATCTTACTATCAGTACTACTAATAAATGGATTGCTTACACTATCAACATTAATCATTACTCAAGAATACTTAGGATTAATTTTTCCATCATCGCTATTAGCCATGATAGGATTAATTTCAATCCTAGCAGAAGCCAACTGAGCAGCATTCGACCTAACAGAAGGAGAAAGCGAACTAGTCCCTGGCTTCAACACTGAATTACAGCAGGCCCATTTCCCCTATTTTTCCCAGCAGAATAGGCCAAAATCCTCCTAATAAATATTTTCACAACAATCATATTCCTAGAAGCATTTCATAGCCCCTACACACCAGAATTAATTAATTTCATTGTCAATACTCACCTACTAACCATTACCTTTCCATGAATTTGGGCATCTTACCCACAATTCCAATATAACTAATACACCTCTTGTGAAAAAACTTTCTATACTAGATTATCACTATCACTAGCCCTTTGTATGTCACACATATCCTTGCCCTTTGTATGTCACACATATCCTTGCCTATCATTAGATCAGGTGCTATACCACAATCCTAAAAATACCTCTGACAAGGAGTTACTTTGATAGAGTAAATAATAGATGTTTAAATGTGATTATTATTATATAATTTTAATATACATTTTAATATCTTATTTCTTTAATTCCTAGAAGGACAGGAATCAAACATACCCCTAGGAATTAAAAAATTAAAAATTATAGCATATCTGTAATAAAGTCAGCTAAATAAGCAATTGGACTCTTCCCACCAATACTGGTTAATATCCTTCCTATGCTCATTTTTACCATTATTATAATAACCATTATCTCAGGAACTATAATTATAATAACAATCTCTCACTGATACTATCTAAATTGGCTTTAAATAAATATACTAGCTATTATCCCAGCTTTAATAAGAAAAAAAAAATTTAACCCTTGAGCCACAGAAGCAACTACAAAGTATTTCCTAACACAAGCAACCACATCAGTACTTCTTATAATGGCTATTATTAACTTCACATACTCTGGACATGAATAATTACAAAAATGTTTAATCCAACAACATCCAACAACATCTTTCCTTCTGCCATTGTAACAATAGCTCTCATTATAAAACTTGGACTTTCCCCTTTCCACTTCTGAGTACCTAAAGTAATACAAGGAATTCTATTATCCTCAGGCCTAATTTTATTAACATGACAAAAACTTGCATCAATGTCAATCTTATACCAAATCTCATCATCCATTAATCCAAACTTAATTCTAACCATAGCTATTACATCAATTCTAATTGGAAGATGAGGTGGACTTAAACACATATATGAAAAAAATCACAGCCTATTCATCAGCTGCCCACACAAAGTGAGTAACACCTATCACAATTTATAACCCAACTATAATAACCCAAAATCTATTAATCTACATCATGATGACACTCACCACATTGATATTAGTATGTGTAATTCATACACCACAACACTATCATATCACTGCTGTGAGGTGATATCTCATATATTTGAAACAAAATATCCTTAGTCACTACATTAATCTTTACCACCATACTATCAGTTAGGCCTTCCTCCTCTCTTGGGATTCCTGCCCAAATGGATAATTATCCAGGAACTGACAAAAAAAATGATCTTATTATACCAACATTCATAGCCATTATAGCACTACTCAATCTGTACTTCTACATGCAATTAACTTCACATCACTAATTATATTTCCATCAATAAACAACATACAAATAAAAGAATAATTTGAAAGTACAAAATGGTTAACTCTTTTAACACTATTATAACAATAACAATCCTCCCACTAACACCAGTACTATCAATCTTGGAGCAGGAATTTAGGTTAGAAAAGACCAGGAAAAAAAAGAGAGAGAGAAAGAAGACCAAAAAAAAAAAAAAAAAGATAAAGAAAAGAAAAAAAGACCAAGAACCTTCAAAGCCGTAGAAAGTATATTCACTTAATTCCTAAAAAGTACAAGGAGTGCCCAGACTTTATCCTACATCAATTGAACACAAATCAAATTCTTTAATAAAGTTAAAACCTTACTAGATTGTTGGGTTTCCACCCCATGAAATTTTAGTTAATGGCTAAGTAACCGAATCAATTAGCTTTAATTTACTTCTCCCACCATCTAGGGGAAAAAAGGCTGAAGAAGCCCCAGCACAGTTGAAGCTGCTTCTTTGAATTTATAGTTCAGTATGATATTCACCACAGGGCTTGGCAAAAAGATGACTCAACCTCTGTCTTTAGACGTTAATGCTTACTTAGCCATTTTACTTATATTTACAACCTGCTTACTATTCTCAACAAACCCTAAAGATACCAGCACTCTATACCTACTATTTGGTGCATGAACTAGAATAGAACTGATGAAATAGAATAGGAACTGCCTGAAGCCTTTTTTATTTTTTTAGATTATTTAATTATTTATTTATTTAAGAGCGCAAGAGTGCAGGGGGAGGAGCAGAGGGACAGGGACAAGCGGACTCCACACTAAGCATAGGCCCCATACAGGGCTGCTCATTCTCAAGACCCTGAGATCATGACCTGAGCTAAAACCAGGAGTCTGACACTTAACCAACAGTCACCCAGGTGCCTCTGTCTGAAGACTTTTAATCCATGTGGAAATTGGCCATCCTGGAAGTTTACTGGGAGATAACCTAATTTATAATGTAACCATAATTGCCCAGGCATTCATGATCATTTCCTTTATAGTATCACCTATTATAATTGGACAATTTGGAAACTGTTCAGTCCCCTTAATAATCAGAGCACCTGATATAGTATTCCCCCAAATAACATGAGTCTCTGACTATTACCACCATCATTTCTGCTCTAACATTATCAACATTTGGAGCAGGTACAGGAACAAGGTGAAGAGTATACACCCCAGCCAGCAACCTAGCTCATGAGAAGTGTCAGTCAATTTAACCATCTTCTCTCCCCATATATGTTTATCCTCAGTTTTAGGGACTATCAATCATATTACCACAATCATTAAAATAAAACCACCAGCTGTATCTCAATACTAAACACCTTTATTCAATGGATCCCTCTTAACCACAGTCATCCTGTTACTACTATCACATCTGGTCTTAGCAGCCAGAATTACCGTTTTACTAAGAGACCATAACCTAAAACACCACATTCTTTGATCTTATAGGAGAGGCAATCCACTGATACCAATGCTTATTTTGATTTTGAATCTACAGATATCCCGAAGTTTATATTCTTATCTTCCCTGGATTTGGAATAACTTTATGTATTATTACATATTATTCAGGGAAAAAAAGAACCTTTTGGATATATAGGAATATTTTGGGCCATAATATCTATTGGATTCCTAGGTTTTATTGTTTGAGCCCAGCATATTAACAGTAGGCACAGATGTTGACATATGGTCATATTCTACAACAGCTACTAGAATTTTGCCACCCCGACAGCAGTAGAAGTATTTAGCTGACTAGCAACCCTTCATGGAGGCAATGTGAAATGATCACTAGCCATACGATGAGCCCCAGCTTTTATCTTCCTATTCACAGTAGGAGGTATAGCAGGAATTGTTTTAGCCAACTCATCCCTAGACATTGTTTTCCAGGACAAATAGTATATGGTAGTACATTTTTACTACATATTATCAATAGAAACATTATTCACCATCACAGGAAGATTTGTTCACTGTTCCCATTATTTTCTACAAGCTACACAGTCAACTGTACTTGGGCAAAAATCCTCTTTACAATCAGTAATTGGAGTTAACATAACTTTCTTCCCACTCGGCCTTTCAGGAATGCCCTGATATTGACTATCCAGATGCATGCACAACATGAAACACTATGTCATTTACAGGTCTTTTCGTCTCCTTAACAGCAGTAATATTATCTTCATACTTTGAGAAGTATTTGCATCCAAATGAGAAGTAGCAGTAGTGGAATTAACTAACACTAATCTTGAATGACTACATGGATGCCCTCCACTGTATCATATATTTGAAGAATCCCCTTACATAAGCCTAAAATAAGAAAGGAATCAAACCCTCTAAAAATAGTTTCAAGCCAATACCATAGGCATTATGTCTTCCTCAATAGTGAAATATTAGTAAATATTACATAAGTTTGTCAAAGTTAAATTATGGGTTTAAGTCCTTTATATCTCCATGGTATAACCATTCAACAAGGCTTTTAAGGTGCAACATCCCCCATTACAGAAGAACTCCTACACTTTCATGACCATACATAATCATCTTCTTAATCAACTCTCTAGTTCTTTATATCATTTCACTAGTATTAACAGCTAAATTAACCCACACAAATACAATAGGTGTGCAAGAAGTAGAAACGATATGAACTACCTTACCACTCATTATCCTAGCCCTAATTGCTCTGACATCATTATAAATTCTAGATATAATAGATTAGATGAGATCAACAACCCCTAACTGGAAAAACTAGGCCATCAATGATCCTGAAGCTATGAATATATGGACTAGAAAGACTAGTATAGATTGACAGCCAAGCTGTCTTACCCATAGAAATAACAATACAAATATTAATCTCATTAGCAGACATCTTACACTCATGAGCTATCTTCAGACAACTAAATCAAACAACCTTAATACCTACACATTCAAGCCTATATTATGGGCAGTGCTCAGAAATTTGTGGGTTAAATCAGTTTTATACCAGTCATTCTTAAATTAATCCCACTAAAACACTTAGAAAAATTATACACAACTGTACTGTAATGCCATTAAGAAGCTAAGTAGTATTGGGGTACTTGGGTGGCTTGGTCAGTTAAGTGTCTGACTCTTGATTTTGGCTCAAGTCATGATCTCAGGCTCATGAGGCTAAGCCCCACATCAGGCTCCAGGAGCCTGCTTAAGATTCTCTCTCTCCATCTCCTTATGCCCCTCCCCCCTAAAAAATAAAAATAAAAAAAAAAGTTTAAAAAGAAGCTAAGTAGTATTAACCTTTAAAAGGTTAAAGACAGAATTTAAGCTTTTCCTTAATGATATGCCACAACTAGACACATCAATGTAATTTATCACCTTCATATCAATAATTATAACCCTATATGTTGTATTTCAGCTAAAAATTTCAAATCACTATGACCCATCAAACCCAAATTAAAAACAAAGACACTGTAGTACTTCACCCCTTGAGAGAAAAAGTAAGTGAAAATCTATTTGTCTCTTTCATTATCCCAGTAATGATAGAGTTATCATAATTTCGATTACTATATTCCCTACAACCTAACCAACTAATCAACAACTATCAAATTGCTATCAAAAAATGACTAATTCAGTTAACATCAAAACAAATAACTATCCATAATCATAGGACACAAGGACAAAATTGAACCCTAATACTCCTCTTACTCATTCTATTTATTGGCTTAGCAAGCCTACTGGGCCTACTACCACACTCAGTTACACATCCTGCACAACTCTCAGTGAATCTAGGAATAGCCATTCCACCTTGAGCAGGGATGGTAATTAATGGCTTTTGTCAGGCCCACCTTCTATCCCAAAGAAAACCATTCCACCCATTTCAGTACTAGCAATTATTAAAACCATTAGCCTTTTCATCCAAGGAAGAGTACTAGCTGTATGGCTAACTGCCAGTATCACTGCTGAACACCTACTTATTCATTTAATTGTAGGAGGAAGCCTTGCATTAATAAACATTGGACCCACTACAGCCTTCATTACCTTCATCACTCTTAATTCTACTATCTTTGAATTCATTGTGGGCTTCGTTCAAGCTTATGTATCCACGCTACTAGTTTTCTTCACCTTACATGCTAACATCTAATGACCCACAAACCCACACATACTATATAGTAAACTCCTACTCCCAACCATTTATAGGCACTCTATCAGCTCTCCTTATAACATTGGGTTCATTGGTTTTACTTTAACTCAATCTTCCTATTATCCCTAGGCATCCCTAATATCTCGATGGTGTATCATTGATGAGGAGACATTATTTGAAAAAGTACATTCCAAGGTCACCATGCACCAATTGTTCAAAAAGGGTTTCAGTATGGAGTAATTCTTTTCATTATTTCAGAAATCTTTTTTTACTAGCTTCCTCTGGGCTTTTACCATTTAAGTCTACCTCCAACACCTAAACTAGGTAGTTGCTTACCACACACTGGCATCCAACCCCTAAATCCTCTAGAAGTACTACTTCTCAATACTTTTATCCTATCAGCTCTGGAGTATATCTACCACCTAAGCCCACTACAGCCTCACAGGAGGAAATCACAAACACAACTTCAAGCCCTATTCATTACAGTCTCTCTAGGTATTTATTTTACCTTATTACAAGCCTTTGAATACTATGAAACATCATTTACAATCTCAGATGGAGTTTATGAATAGACATTTTTTTATGGCTACAGGCTTTCATGGACTACATGCAATTACTGGCTCTACCTTCCTCATCATCTGCCTCCCGTTGCAACTAAAATTTCATTTCACATCTAGTTATCACTTTGAATTTGAAACAGTTACTTGATAATCACATTTTGTAGATGTAGTAGGACTATTCCTATAGGTCTCCATTTATTGATGAGGGTCCTATTCTTTTAATATTAAACAGTACAATTCCATTTAATCAGTTTCAGTACAACTTGAGGAAGAATAATATTAACTTATCAATTAGCACACTACTAAACTCATTGCTTGTATTAATTGTATTCTGACTTCCCCAATCAAACATCCACATGGGGGCGGGGGGGAAGCCCATATGAATGTGGATTCGACCCCATAGGATCAGCACACCTACCCTTCTCCATAAATTTTTTTCTGGTAGCTATTACATTTCTGTTATTTGACCTAGAAATGCTGTTCTTCTACCTCTACCTTCACTGTCTCAAACAGCCTAAAAACCATCCTTATCATGGCATTAATATCAATCTCATTACCAGCCATAAGTCTCACCTAGGAATGCACCCAAAAAGAATCAGAAGGAAACCAAATGGTAATTAGTTTAAACTAAAACCAGTGATCCAGCTCATTAAATTATGGCTAATTTCATAATTATCAAATGTCTCTAGTCTATATCAACATTATTCTACCAATCATTGTATCCTTCATGGAACTATTAATATACTGATTTCATTAAATATTATTTCCTTGTTTAAAGGGTATATTCATTCACCATTCATTATAGTAACCATAATAATTCTAAACACTCACTTTACATTAGCTAGCACAATACCTATTATCTTCTTAGTATTCATAGCCTGTGAGGCTACACTATGATTATTACTATTACTCATGGTGTCTAATATTTATTGTACTATGTATAAAACCTTAACCTCCTGCAATGCTAGAAATCATACTAACCATTATACTACTACTACTGACATGATTATCCAAAAAAACAATATAATTTAAATTAACAAAACAGCCTATAGCCTATTAAATGGCCTTATTGGCCTAATATTCCTAAATCAACTTAATAACAGCCTCAACTTTTCATTACTGTTATTCTCTGACTCCCTATTGGGATCCCTACTGGCACTAACATAACTTCTTTCACTAATGCTTATAGCTAGCCAATTTCATCTATCAATGGAAACCCTAACCCAGAAAAAGCTATAATACTAATTCTATTACAAATTCTATTACAAATTTATTTTTTTTAAATTTTATTATTTATTTAACACAGAGAAAGAGAGAGAGAGAGAGAGAGCACAAGCAGGCAGAGTAGCAGGTAGAGGGAGAGGGAGAAGCAGGCTGACCCGATGAGCAAGGAACCCAACACGGGGCTCAATCCCAGGACCCTGGGATCATGACCTGAGCCAAAGGGAGTTGCTTAACCAACTGAGCCACCCAGGCATCACTACAAATATTCTTAATCATAACTTTCATTCCCATAGAATTATATTATATATCCTATTTGAAGCCACACTAGTACCAACCATAATTATTAGCACCCAGTAACAGAACGATTAAATGAGGGGCTCTAGTTCCATTTTATACTTTAGTAGGGTCACTCCCACTTCTCATTTTATTAATCTACAACCAAAACCTCATAGAGTCATTTAATTTAAGTTAGTACTGAGGCTGATCAGTGGTCAACTCTTGATCTAACATTTTCCTGTGATTTGCATGCATAATAGTGTTCATAGTAAAAATATACCTTTATAGGCTATACCTCTGACTGCCAAAAGCACACATAGAAGACAGTATTGCTGGTTACATGGTACTTGAAGTTGTACTTCTATGAAAAACTCACAGTGAATAGCATTCTCAATGGAGAAAAAAAATGAGAGCTTTTCCCATAAGGTCATGAACATGGCAGGGATGTCCACTATCACCACTGCTTTCAACATAGTACTAGAAGTACTAGCCTCGGCAATCAGACAACAAAAAGTAATAAAAGGCATCCAAATCAGCAAAGAAGAATTCAAACTCTCTTTGCAGATGATATGATACTTTATGTGGAAAACCCAAACAACTCCACCCCAAAAACTGCTAGAACTCATACAGGAATTCAGGAAAGTGTCAGGATATAAAATCAATGCACTGAAATCTGTTGCATTTTTATACACCAACAAGACAGAAGAAAGAAAAATTAAGGAGTTGATCCCATTTACAATTCCACCCAAAACCATAAGATACCTAAGAATAATCTAACCAGAGACAAAGAATCTGTACTCAGAAAACTATATAATACTCATGAAAGAAATTGAGGAAGATACCACGAAATGGAAAAATGTTCCATGCTCATGGATTGGAAGACAAAATACTGTGAAAATGTCTTTGCTACCTAGAGCAATCTACACATTTAATGCAATCCCTGTCAAAATACCATCAACTTTTTTCAAAGAAATGGAACAAATAATCCTAAAACTTATATGGAACCAGAAAAGACCCCAAATAGCCAGAGGTATGTTTGAAAAAGAAAACCATAGCTGGTGGCATCACAATTCCAGACTTCAGGCTCTATTACTAAGCTGTCATCATCAAGCAGTATGGTACTGGCACAAAAACAGACACACAGATCAATGCAACAGAGTAGAGAGCCCAGAAATGGACCCTCAACTCTATGGTTAGCTAATCTTTGACAAAGCAGGAAAGAATATCCAATGGAAAAAAAGAGTCTCTTCAACAAATGGTGTTGGGAAAATTGGACAGCCACATGCAGAAGAATGAAACTAGACCATTTCCTTACACCACACACAAAAATAGACTCAAAATGGATGAAAGACCTCAATGTGAGACAGGAATCCATCAAAATCCTTGAGGAGAACAGAGGCAGCAACCTCTTTGACCTCAGCCGCAGCGACTTCTTCCTAGAAACATGCCAAAGGCAAGGGAAGCAAGGGCAAAAATGAACTATTGAGACTTCATCAAGATCAAAAGCTTGTGCACAACAAAGGAAACAGTCAACAAAACTAAAAGACAACGGACAGAATGGGAGAAGATATTTGCAAATAATATATCAGATAAAGAGCTAGTATCCAAAATCTATAAAGAACTTATCAAACTCAACACCCAAAGAACAAATAATCCAATCAAGAAATGGGCAGAAAACATAGACAGACATTTATGCAAAGAAGACATCCAGATGGCCAACAGACACATGAAAAAGTGCTCAACATCACTTGGCACCAGGAAAATACAAATCAAAACCATAGTGAGATACCACTTCACAGCAGTCAGAATGGCTAAAATTAACAAGTCAGGAAATGACAGGTGTTGGCAAGGATGTGGAGAAAGGGGAACCCTCCTACAGTGTTGGTGGGAATGCAAGCTGGTGCAACTACTCTGGAAAACAATATTGAGGTTCCTCAAAAAGTTGAAAACAGGGAGTGCCTGGGTGGCTCAGTGGGTTAAGCCTCTGCCTTCCACTCAGGTCATGACCTCAGGGTCCTGAGATCGAGTCCCACATCGGGCTCTCTGCTCAGAGGGGAGCCTGCTTCCTCCTCTCTCTCTCTCTCTCTCTGCCTGCCTCTCTGCTTACTTGTGATCTCTCTCTCTGTCAAATAAATAAATTAAATCCTTAAAATTTTTTAAAGAAATTGAAAACAGAACTACTCTATGACCCAGGAATTGCACAACTGGGTATTTACCCCAAAAATACAAATGTGGTGATCCAAAGGGGCATGTGCTCCCCAATGTTTACAGCAGCCATGTCCACAATAGCCAAACTATGGAAAGAGCCTAGATGTCCATCAACAGGTGAATAAAGATGAGGTGATACACACACACACACACACACACACACGCACAGGAATATTATACAGCCATCAAAAAACCAAAATCTTGTCATTTGCAGTGATGTGGATGGAACTAGAGGCTATTATGCTAAGCAAAATAAGTCAAATCAGAGAAAGACAATTATGATCTCACTGACATGAGGAGTTTGAGAAACAAGACAGAGTTCATAGGGGAAGGGAGGAAAAAATGAAACAAGACAAAACCAGAGAGGGAGACAATCCACAAGAGAGTCTTAATTTCAAGAAAGAAACTAAGGGCTGCTGGAGTGGAGGGGCATGGGTGGGATGGGGTGGCTGAGTGATGGACACTGGGGAGGGTATATGCTATGGTGAGTGTTCTGAATTGTGTAAGGCTGATGAATCACAGACCAGTACCCCTAAAACAAATAATACATTATGTGTTAATTTAAAAAATAAGTGAATACAGGATTCTACTAGTTACAACAATACTAAACCCTTTAATGAACTATATAGCCCACATAGGAGCACCTAAATGTATAAAGGAAACATTAGCACACCTAAACAGAAAAATTAACAATAGCAATTCAGTAATAGTAGGAGATTTTCACAGTAATAGTAGGAGATTTACATCAATGGATAGATCATCCAGATGAAAATAAGGAAACACTGGCCTTAACTGACACATTAAACCAAATGGGCTTAATAGATTTATATATTATATATATATATATGTATATATATATATATATATATATGTATTATATATAACATTCTATCCAAAAGCAGAAGAACACACATTCTTTTCAAATACACTATTCTTTTTCAGGAATACATCATTTATTATGTCACAAAACAGGTTTTGATATATTTAAAAAGATTAAAACCAGATCAACCATCATTTGAGACTACAATGGTATAAAACTGAAATCATAAAGAATCTTAAAAATCACAATTATGTGAATTTTAAACAACATGCTACTGAACAACCAATAGGTGCATGAAGAAATCAAAGGGGAAATCAAAAAATACCTTGAGGGATAACGCACACACTTATCTTGATGAATGCTGAGTAATAAATGGAACTGCTGAACCACTATATTGTATATCTGAAACTAATAAAAAAAAAACACTATGTTATCTACACTGGAATTAAAATTTACAAGTTAAAAAAAAACAACAACAACAAACCTCGAGACAAATGAAAATGCAAATATAACATCCTGGGCACCTGAGTGGCTCAGTTGTTTAAGCGACTGCCTTCAGCTCAGGTCATGATTCTGGAGTCCCTGGATCGAGTCCCACATCAGGCCCCACATCAGGCCCCTTGCTCAGCAAGAACTCTGCTTCTTCCTCTGACCCTCCCCCACTCATGCTCTCTCTCAAATAAGTAAATAGAATCTTTTTTTAATAAATAATTTAAAAGAAAAAGAAAGAAAATACACCCAAATCCATGGGATATAGAAAAAGCAGTTCTAAGAAGTTCAGAGACCAAAATTCATAGCATAGCAATAAGGGTCTACCTCAAAGAACAAGAAAAATCTCAAACAATCTAACTTTACACCCAAGGGAACAAGAAAAAGAACAAATGAAGCTCAAAATCAGTAGAAGGAAAGAAGTAATAAAAATCAGAGCAGCAGGGCGCCTGGGTGGCACAGCTGCTTAAGCATCTGACTCTTGGTTTTGGCTCAGGTTGTGATCTCAGGTCATGAGGTCAAGCCCCTTGTCAGGCTCTGCACTCAGCACAGAGTCTGCTTGAGATTCGTTCTCCCTTTGCCCCTCCTGTTTGTGCCTTATCTCTAAAAAAAAAAAATCTTAAAAAAAAAAAATCATCCAGGAGCGCCTGGGTGGCTCAGTCATTAAGTGTCTGCCTTTGGCTCAGGTCATGATCTCAGGGTTCTGGGATCGAGCCCCGCATCAGCCTCCCTGCTCGTCGGGAAGCCTGCCTCTCCCTCTCCCTCTCCCACTCCCCCTGCTTATGTTCCCTCTCTCGCTGTGTCTCTATCAATTAAATAAATAAAACCTTAAAAAAAAATCCAAACAGAAAGAAATGAAAGAGACTGAAAACACAATAGAAAAGATCAAGGAAACTAAGAACTGGTTCTTGAAAAGATAAAACAATTGAATAATATTTAGCTAGACTAAGAGGAGGCTCAAATAAATAAAATCAGAAATGATAGAAGTTACAATGGATACCAAAGATATACAAAGGCTTGTAAGAAACTACTATGAACAATTATATGCCAACAAATTGGACAACATAGAAAAAAAAATAATACATTCCTAGAAACATACAGTCTTCCAAATTTAGTCATGAATACATGGAATATCTGAATAGGCCCAGTACTAGCAAGGAGATTGAACCAGTAATCGAAACCAGATGGCTTTACTGATGACTCCTACCAAATATTCAAAAGATTTAGTACCTATACTTCTCAAACTCCTCCAAAAAATTTGAAGATGTGGCAGTGCTTACAAACTTACTTCACAAGATCAGCATTACCCTGATAACAAAACCAGACAAAGCACCACAAAAAAGCAAATTTACATGTCAATATCCATGATGAACACAGGTGTCAAAATCCTCAACAAAATATTAGTAAGCCAAATTCAACATTACATTATAAAAATCATATATTATGATCAAGTGGGATTTATTCCAAGGATGCCAGTATAACTCAATATACGCAAATCAATTGACATGATACACCACATTAGCAAAATGAAAGATAAATCTGGAAAGGACACAAAGACATGGAGGCCAAACAGTATGCTACTAAGCAATGAATAAAACCAATGATCATCTCAATAGATGCAAAAAGAACATTTGGCAAAATTTAACATCCATTTATGATTTTAAAAACTATCAACAAAATGGGTATAGAGGGGATATACCTCAATATAAAGGCCATATACAACAGACTTAACAATGAAAAACAAAGAAACAAAGAAAAGGAACAAGACAAGAATGCCCTCTCTTGCCACTTTTGTTAAACATGGTATTGGAAGACCTGGCTGGAGAAATTATATAAGAAAAAGATATAAGAAGGCATCCAAATTGAAGAAGAAAGAAAGAAAACCATTATTTGCAGATGACATGATATTATATAGCGAAAAACCCTAAAGATTCCACCAAAAAAACCATTAAAACTAATTAACAAATTTAGTCAAGTTAAAGGGTATAAAATCAACATACAAAAATCTGTTATAGTTCTATACACTAATTATGAACTATCAGAAAGGGATATTAAGAAAACAATCCCATTTATAAGTGCATCAAAAAGAGTAAGATACATAGGAATAAGGTAAAACCAGAGGTGAAAGATATGTACACTGACAACTATAAGATAGTAATGAGAGAAATTAAAGATGACAAAAATAAATGGAAAGAGTCCATGCTTCTGGATTGGAAGAATTAATATTTTTTAAATGTCTATACTATCCAAAGAATCCAATACCTAAAAGATTCAATGCAATCCCTATCAAAATTCCAATCATATTTTTTTATGCACCACACCCAGTGCTCCATGCAATATGTGTCCTCCTTAATACCCACCACCAGGCTCACCCATCCCCCCCCAAAACCCTCAGTTTGTTTCTCAGAGTCCACAGTCTCTCATGGTTTGTCTCCCCCTCTGATTTTTCCCAACTCACTTCTCTCCATCTCCCAATGTCCTCCGTGTTATTCCTTATGCTCCACAAGGAAGTGAAAATATATGATAATTGACTCTCTGTTCTTGTCCAATTGTATTTTTCACACACACACAAAAGAACAGTCTTAAAATTTTTATGGAAGCATAAAAGACTCCAAAGAGCTAAAGCAATCTTGAGAAAAAAAAAAATCTGGAGGCAACATGCACCCTGATTTCAAGCTATATTACAAAGCTATAATAATCAAAGTGGTATGGTATTAGCATAAAAGAAACACAGATCAGTGGAACAGAACAGGGAAGCCCAGAACTAAACCCACACATATTTGTCCAAATAATTTATGACAAAGCATATACAATGGGGAAAAAACAGTCTCTTCAATATAAAGTGTTGGGAAAACTGGACAGCCACGTGCAAAAAATAAGACTGGACTATGACCTTATACCATACACAAAAATTAACTTATAATAAATTAAAGGGTTTAACATAAAATCTGAATCCACAAAACTCATAAAAGGAAACAAATGTGGTAAGCTCCTCCCCATAACCTTTGAGGATGATTTTTTGGGGGATTTGACACAAAAAGTGAAAGCAGCGATACCAGTCTGGAAAGAACACAAAGACATGGAGGCTAAACAGTATGCTACTAATCAATGAATAAAACCAAGAAATCAAGGAGGAAATTAAAAAGTACAGGTAGACAGGGGCGCCTGGGTGGCTCAGTGGGTTAAAGCCTCTACTTTTGGCTCAGGTCATGATCCCAGGGTCCTGGGATTGAGCCCCCACATCGGGCTCTCTGCTCAGCAAGGAACCTGTTTCCCTTCCTCTCTCTCTCTGCCTGCCTCTCCCTGCTTGTGATCTCTGTCTGTCAAATAAATAAATAAAATCTGTAAAAATATAAATAAAAAATACAGGTAGACAGATGAAAATGAAACACAATGGCCCCAAAATATTTGGGACACAGCAAAAGCAGTTCTATGACAGAAGTTTAAAACAATCAGGCCTACCTCAAGGAACAAGAAAAATCTCAAATAAACCACCTAACCTTACACTTAAAAGTTAGAAAAATAAATCCCAGAACAAGTAAAAAGAAGAAAATAAAAATGAGAACAGAAATAAATGAAATAGAGACTATAAAAATGGAAAAGATCAATGAAACCAGAGATGGAATTTTAATACAATGAAGTTGATAAACCTAAATCAGACTCAGCAGGAAAAAAAAAGAGAGGTTTCAAAATCAGACATGAAGGGGAAATAACAGCTGACACCACAGAAATACAAAAGGTTATAAAGAGGGATCATAGGGGAAGGGAGGGAAAAATGAAACTAGACAAAACCAGAGAGGGAGACAAACCATAAGAGACTCAATCTCAGGAAACAAACTGAGGGTTGCTGGAGGGCAGGGAGGTGAGAGAGATGGGGTGGCTGGGGAGTAGACATTGAGGAGGGGATGCGCTATAGTGAACCCTGATGAATCATAGACCTGTACTCCTGAAACAAATAATATATTATATGCTAATTTTAAAAAGTATAAAGAGAATATTATGAAAAATTGTATGGCAACAAATTGGACAACCTAGAAGAAATGAATAAATTTCTAGAAACCTATAATCTTCCAAAATTGAATCAGGAAGAGACAAAATTTGAATAGATGGATTCCTAGTAATGAAATTGGTCAGTAATGAAAAAACTCCCAACAAACTGAAGTCCAGGACTAGATAGGTTCACAAGTGAATTCTACCAAACTTTTAAAGAATTAATACCTATTTTTCCTCAAACTATTCCAAAAAATAGAGGAAGGAAAACTTCCACATTCATTCTATGAGGTCAACATTACCCTGATACCAAAACCAGACAAAGACATTACAAAAAAAGAGAACTACAGACTAATATCCTGACAAATATGGATGTAAAAATCCTCAAAAAAAAGCTTAGCAAACCATATTCAACAATACGTTAAAAGGAACATTTACCATGATCCAATTCCACCATGATCAAACTCCAGGATTAATTCCAGGAATGCAAGGGAGGGTCGATGTTCATAAAATATGATACATCGCATTAACAAAAGAAAGGATAAAAATTATATGATAACCTCAACAGATGAAGAAAAAGCATTTCACAAAATACAACATCTTTTTGTGCTAAAAACTCAACAGAGTGGGTTTAGAGGGAACATATTTCAACACAATAAAAGTCAAATGTGGAAAACCCACAGTTACCATTATACTCAATGATGAAAAACTGAGAGCTTTTTCCTCTAAGATAAGGAATAAGAAAAAGATGTCCAGTCTCACCACTTTTATTCAACATAGAACTGAAAGTCCTACCTGCAGCACTCAGGAGAAAGTCATCCAAACTGGTAAAGAAGAAGTAAAATTGTCACTATTTGCAGATGACATGATACAATACATAGAAAACCCTAAAGACTCTACCAAAAAAAACCATTATGACTGATAAATTAGTTCAGTAAAGTTGCATGATACAAAATTAGTGTGCAGAAATCTATAGCATTTCTATACACTAATAATGAAATAACCAAGAAATTAAGAAAAGAATCCCATTTTCAATTCCACCAGAGAATAAAAATCCTAGGAATAAACTTAATAACTAAGGTGGTTAAAAAAAAACAACTCTGAAAAGTATAAAACACTGATGAAAGAAATTGAATACAACACAAATAAATGAAGAGCTATTCCATACTTGTGGATTGGAAGAATATTATTAAAATGTCCATGCTACCCAAAGCAATCTGTGGCCAGATTGCTTTGGGTACCAGGGACAGGAACAAGGTCAGACCCAATAAGGTGGAAAACTGACTCCAGCAGAAGAGGAAAACAAGCATGAGGATCATTTAATAAACAAGTGGTCTTAGCATCTTTTAAGTTATTTGGAGGTTGGGATGGTAGGAACCCACCATTACAAAAATAACACTGACCTACTACCTCCTGGATGAACTCAAATACATTATGCTAAGTTAAAGAAGCCAGACACAAATGACCATGCACTCTAGGATTCCATTTATATGAAATGCAAAAAAAAGTCTGTATTAACACACAAGAATATAGATAAGAGGTTGCCTGGAGGGGCACCTGGGTGGCTCAGTTGGTTAAGCAGCTGCTTTCGGCTGGGGTCATGATCCCGAGTCCTGGGATCCAGTCCTGCGTCGGGCTCCTTGCTCAGCGGGGAGTCTGCTTCTCCCTCTGCCTCTGCCTGCCACTCTGTCTGCCTGTGCTCACTCTCTCCGACAAATAAATAAATAAATAAAATCTTTAAAACAAAAAAAAAAGAGGTTGCCTGGAGTTGGGGGCGGTGGTTATGGGGCTTAACAGGCATGAAAGATTTTATTAGGGCAATGAAAATATTCTAAAACTGGATTACAATAAGGGATGCACAACCCAGTAAAAAAGTTTTTACTTTTACAGAGAAGTCCTTGAGTTGCACACTTGAAATCGGTGAGTTTTATGGTATGTATACTTCAATAAAGTCAAAATTGGGGCACCTGGGTGACTTAGTTGGGCGTCTGCGTTCGCCTCAGGTCATGATCTTAGGGTCCCGGGATCAAGCCCCGAGTCTGCTTCTCCCTCTCTCCCTACCACCCCACTCATCCTCTCTCTCTCTCAAATAAATAAATATAGGGGTGCCTGGGTGGCTCAGTGGGTTAAAGCCTCTGCTTCCAGCTCAGGTCATGATCCCAGGGTCCTGGGATCGAACCCCACATCGGGCTCCCTGTTCCACAGAAAGCCTGCTTCCTTCTCTCTCTCCTTGCCTGCCTCTCTTGCCTACTTGTGATCTCTGTCAAATAAATAAAATCTTTAAGAAAAAAAAATAAATAAAAATAAAAATAAATATAAAATCAAAATTAACTCTGGCAGTGAAATAAAAAGGAACAAATGAATCTTTGGATAAGCAACATCCAGGAATAGCCACCTGGAGAGTTGCAATGTCAAGTAAAAGGCAGGTGACAGGGAGCAATTGAGATTAAAGCTTGTTTATCAGGTTCGGGCTGGGAGGACGAGGACTAGGAGGACTATTTTGAGCACTGGTCCTTAAGTCAGAGTTCACCTCTTGGGGCACGTGCACTCTCTTCTGAGTCTGCTCCTATAAGCCCAAACTGCTGATACCATGACCTGCCAATAACGCCCTGAATCCACTTCCCAGGCTTCGCTCTGCTGAGAAGCTCAAGGCCTCCCAAAGACTGGTTACTGCATCCGCTGAAGGCAGGCAGGAGACCACAGAAGCAAGCAGGCTCCCCTTAACGCTGGGTGACTACTAAGAAAGCTATCACTTTCTCTGGAGGACAAGGGAAAACGTCCTGGTGGCCCTTTGTGGGAGTGATTAATGCCAAATCACCCCAGGCATTGTAAACAAACTGCCTCCATGGTATTACATGATTTAGAAGGTGACTTACGTTTGAGTTGACAATGAAATCATAATGCTCTTCTCCGGTTCCAAAATATTGATGGCGTTGGTATCAAAGCTTCCAGAGCTTCCAGCCATTTTGAAGAGGGAGTCAAGCAGAGGTTAACCTGAAAACAAAGTCGGTGTCAAGACAGAACAACCCTCAATTCTGAGGGAAACAATGGACGTGAACCCTGTGGGACTTCTCCTGGGACCCTCGGGCATTGGCCCTGCAACTGACCAGTTCCAGAGAGCAAGGATCCCGGCAAACTTAGCCCCCAGAAGCTGCAGAACCTTCGGGTCTCCAGAAACACGAGGAACTCCATAGCTCCTAGCTCCGAACTGTTCTGCTCTTGCCTCAGAGCTTAAAATTCCCTCCAGTTCACCCCAGGTAGTGGCTAAATGCCAGTATCTTTAGGGGAGTAGGAAGGGGGGGGAGACTGGGAGAGGTTTCATCTCTTGTTAACTCCTGAACTTCTTGAGTTGATTTTGCTGGTTCCAAGTGAATAACAAAGCTCCCAGGGATTTAAAAATAAATAAATAAATTTTTTTTAAAAATGGGTTAAAGTGGGTTTCAGGTTTTACTTGGCAAGGAAGAGAATGGTCAGAGTGGGGAGGCAGTTCTGGGAAGAGGTGATTGATTCCAGAGGGGAAAGTAGAGAACAGATCCCGAAGACAGTTTGCCTCTCACTTTTGCTCTCAGCGGTTCAGCCCCGGAGTGCAGTTGCTCGGCCTCACCTGTCATGGGGGATTTACCCCCAGCGGTCCCGGGAGATCAGGAGCTTCTCTTCAGAAGAGCAGTGATGAAAACAGCAAAAATACAGAGGAACCAGAAGCAGAAGCAGTTCACATAGATTTTGTAACTTACACACATTGTTTGAAGCACCAGTGATTTTCTCACAGAAGCCATATACCCTTTAGAAGCTGTCTTTTACTAATACCTTTAGGTGTTGCAAAAACGATTGTTGTTTGTAATTTTTTAACTTTGTAATTTAGATGTGCAGAAAAGTTGCTAAACTGTACAGAGAGAACCCATATGCCCTTCCCTCAGATTTCCCTAATTGTAATATCTTCCATAGTGATAGCATAATTATCAGAACCTAGAAACCATCACAGGCTATAGTACTAATTTTTTAATAATTTTTTTTATTTTTTTATAAACATATAAAGTATTTTTATCCCCAGGGGTACATGTCTGTGAAT